>OVAX01003417.1:0-19876 GCA_900406405.1 Lepidium africanum
TCTCTCTTTATTAAAGTGGAAGTATGTTTAGTAGGATTTTTTAAAAGTAAATTTTTACCCTGTGGTTTTGTTCTTAAAATTGTATTTTTACTTGCTGTTATTTTTGCCAACGTTAAAGTTCTCTTTTTTAACCTCCAGTTCACAATTACTAATACATTATCTTTTTTTATACATCATTTGTAACTTTTACTTAGTCAAAAAAAATATCAATCACGCTAAGATAAAATTCTCTTTAGATCCCACAATCCTCAACCCACATAATCCTTAACCTCCTTAATTCCTTTATTATCCACGATCCTCTACAAAGTTATTTACATCTTCTTTATCTTCNAAGTTATTTACATCTTCTTTATCTTCGTTGTCTCTTCTTATTTACTCTATTACACTCAAAACATCTATATGTCTCTTGATGGCTCGAATCAGTATTGTGATTGGTTTAAAGAACTTCCATGTAATTTACTTCAGTGGGTCCTTACGTCTTCACAGGTAGTAACACTTTACATTTCTTAAGATTATTTTTTTGAGATTATATCCCATTTTAATTACCAACTTTTTTTCCAAAATATTTCAGTTGTGAGGACTATTTGTGAATACCAATTCATTCATGAGCTGCCATCTTCGAGGACTGATCATACTGAAAGAGTCGTTACACAATTTTGGAGTTCCACTTGATGCATTTGTCATGATGACATCAGTGGTGCATGTGGGGCATATGAAGGACTATTAAATTTCACATGAGATACCAGATTTGAATATTTCAACTCATAAAGGTAAATTCGGGGATGAAAGACGATTCAAAAAAGCTTGAGATGTTTCGATTTAAGTTAAGCACATACTAGAAGTAACAAAAGTATGCCCCTAATAAATTTTTATGCCCTAGGCTAATGTTTCAATATTTACAATTGAAGCACAGTTTGCTTTGTTGGCATTTATTTATATTTATTCTAGTAAGCTTTTAAAATAAATATGAGCTGAATTTGAACAATTAATTAATACTAAAAATAGAAATATAATTGTTATAGTTAATAAAAAAGTTGGACTTTCACAAATGCTTAATGCTTAATAGAAGCGTATTTTTTAAATCATGAAATTTTTGATAAATGTTTGGAAAATATTGACAAAAGACTAGATTCACTTGTAGAGAAGATGAAATGAATGAAGACATAAACGATGGTGTAAATGAAAATATAAATAAGTTTCAAAGACAATCATTTTATATAAAAATGGGAATATTTTATTTTAAATCGTTTATGATAATTGTTAACGTTGACACGGCTCTGATCTTTTCACTGAGATAGGATTACATGGAAACAGATTGTGTGCATCGAGGAATTCGAATACCATCTCCGGCGTCGGCAACTAACTCATTTTGGAGCTCGAGCAACTGAAATGGTTCTTCACCGTCTCTCCCAACTTTCGTTTTGACTAGGTCAGGTTTTTGCTATTCCCCGAAGACGTGAGATGAATTTGAAGACTGACCAATATATTTATTTGTAAATCGACAGTGAGACAATGATATCATCAACACTATTAAGGAAACATCTCTTAGCGATTAGAAAAGGAAAGATATTTGTCAAAGGTATTTACAGAGTTGTGGAAACTGCCAATGGATAATATCAAGGATTTGGCAGAGAAGACAAAAAGGGGTTAATAACAGACCTACACACACAAAAAGGCAGAATGTTACTCTCTCTGGATTCAGAACTCAAGATGACATGCCGTTCTCCTCTTCATTGCCCTCAAGTAAACCCAATCTTCTCTTGGCAACTTTTGATCTGAAACACCAAACCTCAAACGCTTCTGTAAGATCCGGATACACTCCATTCTTACTCAACCACTCAGTCAATATCTCAGCTTGGTCTGCAGATGGTAAAGCAAGAATTATTGACACAAAGGATGATTCTAAAGCTTGCCAGATCTCTCCATCGATTTTATGTCTCACAGATTCATCCTCATTATCTTCCGTAACGGCTGAGTCAACAAGAGGCTTTGTGTTTCTTACAAAAGGAAGCCATAGTTTTACCATCTGAAGCCGTTTTATTGTTGGCAATATCACAGTTCCGTATCCAATCGCTTCTATGACTTTTGAAGTCACCTCGATGACCTTTACTCTTATCTCAACTGTATCTGGTGCTGATGTTTCCAACTGTTCAACTACCTTGACTAACTTCTCGGATGTGTCAACCCATGTTATAACAAAATCTCTAATCACTTCCAACTTTGTTAATATCTGAAAAGACCATGACAAATCTGATAGAGCCGTCCTAAAAGACCCATTGCTAATAGCCTCAGAGTCGACGGCATTTAAGGAGGGTGCTTCTAGACATTGGAAGAATATAGCAAACAGGCTCTTTACACATTCCTTTACTTCAAGCTTTATTTCTTCATCAGCAATCAACAATGGTGCATCGTCATCTTCGGTTATCATATACTCAATTTGTTCTTGAGCCGAGGATTTTATGTCGCTCAAAGGCAAAGGCGGGGACGATGTAGCAAACCTGAACGCTGATACAAAGATTTCAATAATAGCTGATTGATCAACCGGTTGGAGACGAGCAAGAATCCGGTCTGCTTCTGGTCCAATTGTTGGTATAATCCGCAGAATCTCTTCCTCTTCGCCTTCTTCCCATGGAACAGCTTCCAAGTAGTTCACACAAGCAGTAACAATCTGCGGACAACTAAGTTCTTTAGCTACACAGAGAATCCCCAGAGCACTTTTCACATTATGACACAAGTTATCCTCAGGGACATTATCAGAGACAACATAGAGAAGTCTTAAGAGATTGATATGATGATCATAGGCTGACTCTTCACAGATGACTTCAACGCAGTAGCGTGAATCAAGAATCTTGTAAGTGGGCCATTTATCAGAGAGACGGTCAGCAAAAAACTGGCTTTTCTCACCAAGGATCTTGGAGTGGCAATATATCCAATCGTCACGGCCTTCTTCGTTTCTTAGTCTAACAACTAAGTCACTGCTTGATCGATCACCAAATGTATATGAAGCCTCGGCTTGATTATCCTGTGAAAACAAACAAAACCCAAGAAAGACACGAACTAAACATTTAAGCAGCCAAAATTTGTCGATAAACAAAACTCACAAACCAGAAATGCATATCTTGATCTAATGTATACTTACACGAGGCTCCATTGAGCAAAACCCTGATTTTCGCAGTAAATTTTCTGTGTATCAGCACCTGAATCAAAGAAAAAATGTGATTTGTTGCAGCAGAAAACCCAGAATGTCAAATATAAACTCAGCAAAGAAACCATCTTTATCATTAACCACCAAAAGTATGAGCGAATACAGAAATGAATACTGAAAGCAACTTTCCATTACAGCGAATTGATTATTTAATACCCTTTTCAAGTACGAACTCAGCCCTAATATAGAAAGCCATCATCTTTATTTATGCTAAATTTAAAAGAGAACAGTACCCTAAATGTTGAATCTTGAAGAATCTCAGTGGAATTTCTTCGAAGAGGACTAAAATCTACAGCTTTGATCTTTGTAACTATGGACCACTCTGATATCATTCAAACACCAACCCATCTCCTTAGCTATCTCTCTATCTCTTCTGAATCAGTTTCTTTTTCTTTCTTCTTTCTCTCTGGTTCAAAATCTGTTTGTTCAATGCCAAGTTGATATGATGATGTGTGTCAGAAATGTATTGGGCTTATAAAACAGATTCATCTTCTTTTTTAATGTTTTATTGATTCACATTCGGCTAAAATCTTGCTGGGTCACTTAGTGGGGTCGATTTCATATTTTCTTTTGAGGCTTTTCAGGCCTCTTCAAGGTTAATGATTAGTCATAGTAAATCCTTCATTTACTGCGCTGTAAGAACATATTCAAGTACTAATAATGTAATCTAATGTACTTACTAAGTCCTCAATGTTTGTGCCCTAATCAAATCTGTCTACTGTTCTTAGCTGACATTTACAGGTTTGATGCTTTCTAAGAAATGTTATTTTTGCTTGCAATGTACATGAAACTGACTAAACAACAACAGAAAGCGATACCGATTACCGCTTTTGTCTACATATCAATTGAAACAATGTACATGTTATTTAACAATACAGAAAGAGAAAAACAACAAGTAGGCCACAAGGATGTATCTGCTGAAAAGTCTCTTTCTTGTCAAAGCTGCCCAAGTTTTTCCTGTCACAACCAACAAAAAAAACCTACTTCAGTGGAGATCTACAAGTGAACACAGATTGATTATGCTTTTAGAAACTCCCACGGAAAAAAGATATATAGGGAACCAATTGATTTAGAAAAACAACCTGAAGCATCTGCATTAACTTTGGATGTTGTTCCAGAAGCTGACACAGCTTGTCGCGGTCACTTAGGAGAGCCTGGAGAGGAGATTTAATAGTTATGGTATACTAAACAAAACTTATCAGCGTATCATTACTAGGGTGGATTACAAACCTGAATGGCTTCTGGGGATTTGAAGTAATCATGTAATGACATTCCAGATTCTTGTTGTTGGGAAGTCCCAGCTCCTTGCTGACCTTGAACAGCCTGTTGCTGTGGCTGCTGCTGCACTTGAGAGATCTCTTGTTGAGGATGGTGATAGTACGGCTGGTTTTGCGTTTGTTGCATCATCTGCATCTGATGCATTGGAATCTGAAATGGGTTCTGCAGTGATACTCCTTGCTCTGATGATGGAGATATTTGTATCGGTGGTCTAACATGCTGAGGAGGCTGCATAGGGCGTTGTAATTGTGAAAGCTGCATAGATGGCAGCTGAGAAATGGACTGTAAATTGAGTGATTGAGGAATGTTAGGAACCGGCAACATAGTCTGTGGCTTATCACCTCCTTGATGGGGAGGATTTCCATAGAATGGCACAGGGAGAGATGATGGCCTACTAAAACCAGGTGACTGCATTAAAGTGGGGGGAGGGTAAGAGGTCATTCCTGTTCCTGAGACAGATAGATTGCCTGACTGGGGATCAACGGCTGGTCCACTTTGTAGTTGTTCAGTGGTGCCCGCACCTGCCTGGTTGTACCCAAAAGATTGAACTGTAGATGTTCTTGGTGGTAACGAAGCATATGGATTAGTTGAGTATTGAGGAATTGAAGAAGGGAGCGGTGGCATAAGCCGGATGGGTCCTCCTGAAGATTGTGTTCCATGACTAATAAACGGGGAGGATTGATTAGAAAGAGAATCAGAAGAATGTGGTATCACGTGTGAGACTGATGGTGGTGGCACTAGGGGCAAAGGAGGCTGGTTTGGCATCATTTTCTGTTCATAAACTCCCCGACCACTAAATCCACCATGAATATGGCCCATATGTTGCTGACTACTCTTTGAATAGAATCCCTGAGGACCCACTCTAGGATCAATCATGTTTTGTCCTGAAGTTCCTGGAACGCTGTAAGCAGGTCCAAACCCAGATTCAGATATGCCAGCGCTCTTCAGCGGAGCCATTTTCTTTGTTTCCTCTGCTTGCTCAACAAATTTCCTGTCTGAAGAAATGCTTGGTTCCCGATTCAATGACATCTCAGGACGTGAAACTGATATCCTCGATGAAAATTCGCTCTGAGTGTTCTCGTCAACATTAGATGCCAATGGTGTGCCCATGTGAGAAAATTGACTACTTCCATTTGCATCACTCTCGGTTTCTTCAACAATGGAGTGAGGAGAGTTTTGTCCAACTATAACAGGAGCAGGCTGCATAAGGTTATCATCAGGCTGAAGAAAGGGCAACTTGTCATCAGGTCCTTCACACTCCTCACCATCAAAAACTATATCTATTCCTTGAAGATCATCATCAGGATCGGCTTTAAATTGTTTAGGTTTACCTGCGGCTTTTTCAGTATCTCTAGCGGGAGTAGGATTTTTGACTTGTACAACAGCCTCCCCAACCACAATGGTGGAGGCATTTTGGCCTCGTTCTCTTTGTCTGGCCATAAACTCATCCACATGAATAGATGGTGGTCTACCACTGCTAGATCCTGCTCGTGAAATAGTTATTGCATTAGAATTACCAGCTGTATCAACACTCCTTTCCCTAGCAACATAATCATCCACATGCATAGAGGGAGGCCTGCTGGTATTCGGCTTGCGCTGCCTAAAGGTATCTCTACGTGTAGGGGCAGGAGGAAGGGATACAGAACCTAGCCCCCGTTGAATTGAATTTTGGGTTGGTATGTCAACAGAGGAATTTTCACCTTTAGCACGTCTGCTAGAGCTCTCCAGAGTTGGTAGTTTCCGTTTCGCAGGGAGAGATGACTGGGGCAGACGCTCAGGTAATGTTTCTGGACATTCCCACCAGAACTTTTCTTCAAGTCCTCTTTGATAGAGATCATCCTCAATGCTTTCAGAGTCCAAATCATCCATAGCAATATTCCCAGAAGATACAAGGACACCTTTGCAGGAGATAATATTATCAACATTCCCGTCTTTTAGCAATGACAGCAACGACCCAGATGCCTTCAAATTCACAAAGAGAATTTGGAAGTTAGTGTTACAAGGAAAACAAAAATGGAAACCGATGATGCACAAAAAAAAAAAAGCAGGAATGAGGTAATCGATACCTCATGCAAATAGGGTTTCATCTCATCTGGTGCTGAGCTATCAAATTCGGAAGTCACTGAACTCAACAGTGTCACCATTTGTTCAATCAAACCTATGTTTTCCGCACTAAAAGTGTCTGTACCACTGAACTCACTTGGAAGGCCAAAGAGGAATTTTAGTCCAGCGACCTTCTTCGAGTCCAAACTGGGAAAATGAAGGAAATTAGACTACACAGAGCATATTGATGTGTAAAATATAAATTTAGAAGAAATGGTTTGATATATCAGTTGGAAGCATATAGATGTAAACAGCATCAAACTCAAAAGTTCATCCTCTGCGGGAGCAAGAATTAATTAGTTGATAATTAAGAGGCTAGGAGTCACCTTTTACCAGTGAGGCTGAATCTGATGGAGCCGACGCAGAGAACGTTTACTGCCTTCATTGGAAGACAAGATAAACCATTTTTTAAATTAACTGAGTTTAATAACTTGATCCAGCACGACAGGAAAGGGGGTGTTTTCTTCATTTCTAGTTGATCGAGACTTAAATTATTAGTGTCACACCATCTTTCAGAGACAGATTCTTCAGCACCAAGAAAAAGATGAGACAACAGTGAAAGCAGACCATCTTGACCTTCACCACATGAGACCATGTCTTTGAAAGCGCAAAGGCAAGATAAAAGCTCATTGCCAACAGGCAACACCTGTAAAAAGGAAAAAGAAAATCCTAATCATATTTTAGTAAGGAAATTTATACAAAGCTATCTCTTAGAAGAGCTCACAGATATTTCAGAAGAATCTATTGCCACAAGCAATCATAATCAGAAACCCGTAGCATTTTAGGTGCATTAATTTATCTATAATTCCAAAGGGGCTAGACAAGCCACATAGGGACCCATACATAGTAACATGTGGAAACATTGATAAAGATATATCACTATAATGTTGACAAAATCAAATATACCTGACAGAACTTCAGCACAAAGGGAAAAATCAATGCACAATCTTTTGCACTCAAACTGGTCAATCTGCACAAGTTAATAGAACGAAAAAATATATTAGATGTAAATATAATTAAGATAAAGTAGTACTAGTACAATTAGGTTCTGTGATGTATACGATTAACACTACTGCAAAAAAAAAAAAAAAACACTTACAGCTCTTTTTTCTGAAAGCCCGAGAGAGGCACTTGCGAATCGCATAGCAGTGAGATAGATCTGAAAACTGGAATACACCACTGAATCACACTAGACTGCAACGCAATTCCATACTCTAAAACCCTGTTTTCACTTGGATAAGTGGTATCATAACACCTTTCGAGAACTTCCACAAGCAGTTGAACAATACCCTCCGCTAACAATAGTCCCTGAAATGTATACAATTCATGTGAAGAAGAAACCAGAAAAAAAATGTGAAAGGAAAACTATGGTAATAAGGCAAAGAGTATGACCTTAGCATGCGGATGCTCTAATAAACTAGCCAAAAAATTGAGAAAGCGGTAGACCTGAAAGAGAGTAATTAGACTGGTTAGGAGCAGCAGTACATAGACAGCGAGTTAGAGAAGCAGAGCAAACACCATATAAGCTTCGGTGTCTCTTGTTGATGATTGATCCAAAATAGCGTCTCTGATAGATGAAAATATGGGCCGGAGAAGAATAGAAGCATGTTCAACCCTTTGACATGCAATACGAACTATGAAAACCCGAAGCATATCCTGAATGACCACCAATGCCTGTTTGAAGATAACACAATTTAAATCATGCTGAATAATGCTAAGAAAGGCCAACATAGCAGAGAAACACTGGAGCTAGCACGATATATAAGAACATACCGATACAGCATGATGTTGGATAATCTTTGCAATCTTGTCAAGGTTAGGTGTCAAATGGTTTATCAGCTTTTCTAGGGGCGCAGGCTCCAGATACCAGTTTATCTGTTTCTCCTTCTGTGGACCCATCAATGTCCCAACTGCCAACTTTCTGAGACCACTTAACAAAGGCATGCCACTCTTCCAAAACCAGACTCCTTCTTCGGGGAGAATGTCACTCTTGCAATGAGAAATACATGATGAATAAGATAATATCTTAAAGTACAAGAAAATGAATAGAGACTTTCCAGTTGTTACCATTTACATTAAATGACTACCAAAACATGCAGAAAATTTCATCAAAAAGGTGCAAATGAGTCATATCTATTAGGCTGGTAATAAATACTGAATTTCCCGCAATGTATAAATAGTGCATGCCATCACAATCACCAAGTAAAAAATAATGTGCGGAAGTGTAGGATTTCCATACTAAAATGCAGAGGAAACTACAGGTCTCCTTTGGACCCAGGGCAGGAACAGAGGACGTCTGGACACCGGAAAGAAGAGTGTGGAATAGCCCAGGAATCCATCCATAAACTGGCCAGCAGACAAGGGCGGACACAATGAGGTGGCACACTGCTCCAAAGCCAAGAGCAGAGTCTGGATAATGGGAGGACAGATCAGCTGCACAGGCTGCTAGCTTTGGGCTGGAAAGAAAACAAGCCATCATGGCACAAAGCTTAAATTTGCATAAAATGTACATGTACACACGTTATTTATATTACTAAAAAAAAAGACACAGTAATTCACCTAACTTCCCGATGTAGCCTTAATAGGGCCTTCATCAGTTTGGTGTTTCTATATTGCTCCTTCGTCCCCTTTAGACAGAAAGGACAATGTCATTGACCAGAGGAGATAAGGCATAGTTTTAGAAGCTATGGCTTTTGAGAGAAGATTTTAATCAAATTTATTCCGCACAATCAAATCTTTTCTTGCCGACACTTGATGAAGAAATTAATAATGATTAAAGTGACAGACCTGTAGTCTCTGCAGAACAGATATCAAAAGAACAAGGGAAGGAATCAACAGGTCCACCAAGCTTTGCTCACGATTACGTTCAGACAAAAAGTCAGAAATAGAACTGCATCCATGATCGTCATCAACCAGATAATCTGCTAAGTCCAAAACAAAAGAACTAGTTAAGTGTCACCTATAATCATCTAACGATTGATAAGAAAATATTGAAAGGTTAAATATATATTCAGCCAGTGGGTGATTTAAACTCTTCCCAGTATCTCTCAGCATCACGTCTTAATTTAAGAGTCAAATGGTAGCAGCGAAAAAATAGAAGAGTTGAATAAAAGCATAGAATAGACAGCAGTTACCATAAATATTCGACGATCTCTCAAACATGAAGCTGCAGTTGACCAAAATAGCATACACAACTGTAACCGCACCCTCATCATATAAAGCGGCAGCAACAGTCTGTGCAAAGTGCAACATTCCAGAACACTAATATAAGAAGACTAAAGCATCTAAAGACAAAGTAATTACTTAAGAATTATGGTGATAGATAACATACTGAATTGTCAGAAATCAACGCTAAAATCCGAAGTGCTGTTGTTAACTGAGAAATTGATGAATCAGAAAGGTTGACACCTTCAAAGGATTTCTCAAATATAACTTTTCCAAGATTATCTAGGACGTTCATCTCAGAGACATTTGTTGATTCTCCAGCACCATTCTCAGCCGGTGTTAAGTCCAATGCAAGGATGCTTGATGATGATAATTGGGCGTCCCCTCCTGAAGCCAAGACAGCAGCATAACGTAGAAGCCCAACTACACCATGTTTGTGATAAACCACACCCGCATCAATCCATTTGAGTAATCTTGAAGGAGCATCTTTTCGATTAGAACCACCAGGTGACAAAGTATGCAAGGCCTTATGAAGGACCGGGGCATGTTCAATCCAAGCATGCAAGCATGACGCAGTTGAGTCAGACACTATGACCTCAAAAATCTCAGCAGCTGAGTGACATATTGCTAGATTAAGCGGCGAAATTCCTAAAAAATGAGAATGTTTAGAAAGTACGAGATTTGGAAAGAAGATAACCAAGATACCATGCCAAGATGGTAGGTTCAGCTATATAAAGTAGTATCAGTACCACTATTTTCAACTGCTGGTTCCATATCCTTGGCTGAATGCAAAGCTTCGATCAAGACAGCCAAAGCCTAAAAGAGAATGATAAAAATATTAGTGAAAAACAAAAGTACCCCTCTAGGATTTTATTCTTTTTCCTGAGATCAGATTCATACCTCTGGGAAAACACCTAATGTCAATAAAGCTTCACGCCCACAGTCAGACCTGCACTTGCAGAATGCCTTCAATTTAATTTCATAAGACCAACAAAAGCAATTTTGGCACAGAGAGACATGACGGCAAAAATTTATCACCTGGAAACATCACGCAGCTCCCATAAAATCCATAGAAATTCTTCTGTTTGTGGTGTCGATTTGAGCAAACGATCTATTGCACTAACCTAAACGAAGTGTGTAAGATATAGTAGGATACAGGTATAATTTTACAAATGTAAAGCATGTGCGCGTATGGTAAAAGGAACCCACCACCCGTAGATGCATCTCAAGATTTATTCCAATTTCCACTAAGCTGCAAGTAAAACCCTTAGATATTAAAATTGAAGCATAGTGGAGGGGGACACACTCCTCCTTATTCAGATCAATGGATCCCTTCAGAGTTTGTATTATTGTAGCAGTCAGTAGAGAATCATGTAGCAAAAAGCTCAATCCTGGAAAACAGAAGATAAAGGCTGTTTTACAACTCTAATGCACAGAATCATCAAGTCTGTTCTAATGGGAGTCAAATAAGAGTACCTGTGCGAGAAAACATAAATGACAGAATTATATTGCCAATGAACATTGCGGTATCAGTAAAGACATCCATAATGTCTCCAAAATTAGAATGCAATTCAGGCATTGAGAGAAGTGCTGCTGACAAAGGAAGAAAACCCCGCTCCTGTGTATTGTCAGACGCTTCAAGTAAGGTTTATCAATTAGAATACAAGAAAGTGGAAAAGATTATTTCATTCTGACATGCAACACATTTGGCAAATGTTATAGCAAACAAAATAGTGCTTACAGGTCTAAGTCAGAGACTAACTTAACCAAGTGATTTACCTTCAGAAGTGCCAAAATATGTGCATCAACTCCAGAACTAGAAAAGGGACATGCGCAGGAAGCAGTTAGTTTACTTGTGGCTTTGTATGACAACCACCCGTCAGAATGATCAGAAACCAAGCTTGTTTCTGCATAGGCTGATGGTGAGGGATCTTCAACTGATCCAAGCGACTTAATCAACTTCTGTATTGATAGTCAGCAGTAACACCCAGTGGCAATTTTAGATGGTTGATTTACTGATTCTATGAATGAGCAAATAACATGAAATTATAAGCAGAAACAAACCTGGAGCTTTTGAAGCTGTGCCTTCGCATCAGATAGCATATTTAGATTATGAGTTACAGCCCCATGAGAATTGGAGAGACCTTCCAGTACTGACAACACTCCAAACTGATAGAAAAAAATATAAGTAACAATAATAATATTTGAAACCTATCAAGATAAGGCCAATATTATAATATTCTTAGTAGGTAGAGTACCTCGTATCTTGATATAACCTCATAAATTCTCAAGCGACGAAGAATATAAATTGCAAGAGAGGCAATTTCATGACATGGATTCTGCATAAGTAACTTCAACAGAAGACAGTAACCTTCACTTTTCCCAGATGGGATACTTCCATCCTCGCGAGGCCACCAACCTAGAAAACCTTCGCACCCAACTGAATAACGTGTAGCCTGTTCAACAACTCCAAGCAACAGTAAAGTAACAGTGATAGAATTCTGAACATCATGACCGAACAAATGAACAAGTTGATCCATCCCACCGGAATTGACATATTGGATGCAGCCTTCTTGGCCAGAGCATAATAAGTACGCTAAACTTAAACCTAGAAGAGTGGCTTTTCCCTGAAATGAGATAATTTACAGCAATCATCTATGAATATCAGAAAATTCTATTACTAGCGTATAAGAGCTAAAAAGATAATGTAATACCTTTGAAAGCTTTGGAAGGACAGTAGACAAGGAATCTCTTATAAATTGGATATATGGGCTCAACATATCAACCAATTGTTGGGAAGTAGCCAAATAAGTCTCTGATTCAAGAAAGCTGAACAATCCAGGTGCCACATCTGATTCTTGAAGTTCATTGAGATCACGAATATCTTTCTTAACCTTGTCAATTATATCATGAAATATTCCAGAATCTAGGGAACTGGCCACAGCCAGACAATTCTTATTCTTTAGAAAGAAATCAACATTGTCTGTGACATAAGACGAGACCCCAGACACTAATGTATCCACAAATTTATTTACTACATCATTAGTAGCTAGCTGGTCAAAGACTCTTAGTAGCAGCTGCAACAATCTCTTAACTTCTACAGGCACATCTACAGCAGCCAAGGGGAGAGATACTATGTCTAGGGAGGATAGGCATTCCTCTATTGTTCTGTTAACTGAGTGCAATACCAATGGCAAGTCCTCAAGATTACCTTCAGTGGAACTCACAATATCAGTTACAGAACGACCTTCAAGAATGATATTGTACTGCCCCAAATCTTTCACAATGTTCCCATAGACGATCAAGCTCAAACTCCGATAGCTACCTCTAACCACCAGATGGTTTGTTACAACAGCCTGCAATTTTGACAAGGACAATCCTTTAAGGAATTCAGAGTTGCCAAAAGTAATGCAAGGAAATGAAATCTGCATATGGAAATGATAAACCACTTTCAGATAGGATAGAGGGAGGATGTAGGTCTCCCTTTTGACATACAAGATGACAGAGTAAAATGGTATTCATTCCTTATAAACTCCTTCCATTCCCAACCCCAATTAAACCCCTTACCATCTACTACAGGTTATTTACGCCCCCTATTACGTCATACACCTTATTATCAGAAGAAGAATACGTAATCTAGCCATTAATATAAGTACACATCTCTAGGGGAGTGTCTACAGCTGTAAGTCATATTTTCAGAAAACAGCTCCTCATTCCCAACGGAATCTGAGTTCTGATAACCATTAACGCTGGTCTAGGAACAGGAAATGTACATTAAAACCATTCCCAAATGTTGTTACCAACATAAGTGGCATAATACCGAACTAATCAAACATCAATCTGAAAATGAATCAGGTCACATTGTAGCAATTACCTCCACTTCCAAAGGGTATGGCGCTGAAGGAGTGTAGAGAAAAGGATTACAAAGTCGCTTAAACTTTGATTCTCCTTCACATCGAACAAACACCTCCAAAGCAAATGATGGAGGTGAAGTTGCCCTAACGAAAATATAGTCAACTTTCAGATAACCAGCCATAGAGAACACAGCTAACAATATGGGACCATGCATTTGAACAAAACTTCTGATGGTGAATATTACAACTTTGAGATCCTCAATACTTATAATCTAGAAAGATATATAATCATATAAAGTCAAAGAACAAACCCGACAAGAGAAACAGCTTGAGAAGATGAGGATGCATTTTGCTCCAAAAATTCGCAAGCTGTGATGATCACTGGCTCCGCAAATATCACCTATATAGATCAGAGGTAATATAAATAAAGTACCAAAAGCGTTAACAGATAAGATAACTTCTAACATCAATGAAAATCCATGCAAATACTTGTTGCAACTATCCAGTGCATAAAAAAGAAGATCGCAACAAGTATCCACTCAAGCATTGTAATTTTTTAGCAATTTCATGAGACCCAGATGAGAAAGTTGCTAACTCAACATAGATGCCCCGAGAAGCTCAGCACATAGCACAGGGCATCATTAAAAGTTAATCATAAACTAAAGAGTAAGGTTACCTCATCAACATATTCGTCCAACTGAGGATGAACAAAGGTCTGAGCGAAGAGAACACAAGGCTCAGATCGTACCATGTCTACAAGATGATGGTCGGTCTTCTTCAATCGTGTACGTCTCTTAGGGCAACATAAAATTGATTCAGCCTGGTTGCTAAGATCTGAGAGTATAAATTTATACCTCTGAATTAGAGTAGTCAGAGACGAAACAACTTAAATCAAATAAGAAAACCCAAATTTCTATCACATTCGCATATCAAGCTCACTCAGCCAAGCCATTCACAGAGCCTCTACAAGCTTAAGCTTTCTATGTCAAAGACAAATAAAAAGATCACGACTTCATCTAAGTAAAGTTTCTACGGTAAAACGGGAACAGTTAGGTTTAGATTTCTCTACTTAGGGATCGACACAGACCTCAGTAAAAGGCGTGAGAAAAGTTTGTGTTTAGATAAGAAAGCCCCGGAGAAATGTGCAAAGCCCTGTTTGATTAAGAGTATGAATCCACGAAGCTTACTTAAGACTTCAAGAGAGAACAGGACGCAAAGCGAAGAAGATTTACAAACGCCGTTGAAGTCTCTCTCTATTTTTTTTAATCCGGCGGTAGTGTCGTTTTTGTTTAACCGACATTAAGCTTTTTAGGGTTCGCCCGGTTTAGCAGGCAATTTCGATTTAAGCAATTAAATTAACCCAAAAATATTACTGGATTCCTGCTACAATTTCGATTTAAGAGGCAGAAAAAGCCTCTATATGCATTAGAGGGTTCCAAAAATAATTAAACACATCTTGAAATACAGAGACTCTGCTAAAGCTAGAGGCTTATAAAGCTAAACCCAACCTGCTTAACAAAAAAACAACATTTCAAACAGATGAGTCCTCTGTTTGAAAATCGTGCTGCCAGCTCCATGATCCATTCTGAGGTTTTGATTGGTAAGGTATTTTTTTAAGCATAATACTCTTGTATGAATCAATATATTTGCCTATTTTAAATTTCTCAAATATAATTGGTTCCTACAAGAACATTATGTTCAACAAAAAGTTTTACCAATCAAGCATTATCTGTGTGTAAATTTGTTTAGAATTATTAAAGTAGGGGTAAATACATTTCTAACTTAAATTTGGTGTGTAATAAGACTTGAAATTTTATTGGTGGAGAAATAATACTAGGTCTAAAGTTTGGATAGAGATAGTGCTATAAAGATATTCTGACGGAAAAGTAGATCGTTAGCCATTTTTCTTACTGCACATATTTCAATTGACTGTTTATTTTTTCTTTTGCTTTATGAATGAATGTATCTCTTCCTTCAAGTCTCCTAAACTTTGACAATGAGTTCTATGCTAAATTTTCTATCTTTACATCGACCATATCAAGAGAGACCCGTCATGGATCTCTCACATTTGCTAGCTTGATGATTAGATTTCGAACTGACTTTGTTTACTCTTAGTTTCTTGCTGTATTGTCGATGGCTATTGAAATAATGAGAAGATAATCACTTCGACCATATATACAAAAAGGGTTTATTCAACAATCAACATATGTTACATAAGCCACATAACTTTGAACTTCTCACAGTTGTTTGAGAAACAAGCAAAGACAGAGAAAGTTTAAAGGTTCCAACATCCAGAGAATCAGATAAACTGAGTTTCCACACATAAACACACACACATATGAGCATTTAGAACAAGTGGGTTTGGTTTTAACTAGTTCTTACACTAAGATAAATCAAGGTCTTTTCACCAGATGGCGAAGAAACCTTGATACGGAATGAGCCAAAGATGATTTGCCTGTCCACAGCCAAATGGATTGGCATAAAGGAAAATCCTCTAAACCAAGAAAACAAAACTCACTATCCTTTTTCAAGGCAAGTGAGTTTTCTTCTCTCCTTTTGACTGTGAATCGGTAAAGGATCAGGTTTTGTAATTGCAGCAGCCATTATCCATTGCTGCTGCTGTCATCCACTTGCTAGGCATTACCATGCCACCAAGTGAATGAACTGGAGAACTTAGAAAGTAGTTCATGCTAGTAACTTCAGATCCGGAGACATTTAATCCATTTGATAAGTTCATGGTCCCGTTTTCCGGATGAACAACTTCAGAGTTCTGAGAGTTACTTTGCTGAGGCTGAGACTGAATCTGCTTACTGTCATCAGCTTTCTTTGCATTGGTTCCACTTTTGTCCAAGTTCTGACTTTTAGTGTTTAAGAATCTCCCACCGGATCCTCTAGGACGACGCAATGCATGAAGATGGCGTGAATGATGCATATATGGCTGCAACAAACACAAGACAAACACTAATTGGGATTCATTTGCAACACAAATATCAAATTAGTAGTTTCTATATACATATTTTGTGACTTACCTTGCGGCATCTACTATTTAGTCTCTTCTGATCAAGAACAGCAGCAGCCTTCTCACGGGATTTACGACGCCTTAAGATTCCATGGTATTGCTTTGAGTTGACATAGATGGTACCAGCTTCTGATTCCATGTTTAAAGGAAGCATTACTCTGTTCTGAGATCCATAGGTTGAAACAACTCCATAGTATTGTTGTTCACCATAACGATACTTTGTGTAAACCTAAATGACCCAAAGAAACAGCAAACAAAAACTAGAGAGTCAGAAACAAATTATAGGAAATTGATGATAGACTATTTGTAAATGCATACCGGTGGCTGAGTAAATCCAAGTTCCAAGCAAGGCAACTGCATTGAGAAAGCAGTTCCATGTGGCTTTGACACAACTCTTGAACTCTTTACATCATCTAGTTAACACAAAACATCATTAATTCAACATCAAAGCATATGTGGAGTACTGAACAATTGCTATTTTATGATTCAGAATTGAAGCAACAAACAAAATGTTTTACTATATCATCGTTGTATTGTGAAGAATAGTGTTTGACGAACTTTGGAATTGGACTATTCAAAATTTGTACTAATCCACTTAAGGGGCATTAAAAGAGGAGACAAAGGTTAAAGTGTTTACCAAGTGAGAAAGCTAAGTGAGTTGCAGAGTTGTTCTGTTTATCCACACCATGTCCTGTTTCTCCAACAGATCCGACCTTAACTCCAACGAACGAGTCAGAATCACCGACAAGACTTTCAGAACCCAACGGCTGAGATCCAAAAGCATTCCACCAAGAAGTCGGTGGAGCAGAAAAGAGACCTTCTCTCACAGTTTGCATAGCCATCTTCAAGATCCAATACAAAAAGTGATAAAATCGAAGTTGCCAAAAAGAGAGATTAGTTCCTGTTGGTAAAGAAGAAAAAAAAGTCAACAAAGTAATAAGACTTGGATGTGAAATCTATGTCGAATTTCAAACCCAAGTTTGTAAAAGAAGGTGAGAACTTTGGGATTGGGTATTACGCAAAACCAGACAAATGACAAAACCCATATGTGAATCATCATCAAGAGACAGACTTGTTGTCTAAAGTAAGAAAAACTTTGTGAGAAACGAAAAGATAAGATACAAAAAACTGAATAAGAGTCCTTGATAGCCAACAAACTCCAAAAAGAAGATGAGTAAGAAATAAGTAAAAACCCTAAATGTGGGTCAAATATCAAACACACCAAAACCTAGGTGAATCTTAATGAATAAAGGAAAGAAAGATTGAGTAAAACTTACAGTAAAGAGAGTGAAGAGAGTAGAGAGAGCTTCAGATTCCTAGGAAGAGGCAGAGAAAAGCCCAATTGTTAGGAAACCATGTCTGTTCCAAAACAAGAAACAGAGATTCATTCACACGCATCAGTAGAGAGAGAAAGAGAATAGAGAGAAAAGAGAGACGAACCAATATATGAATTACAAGTGTAGATGACAACTAAAGTTTCATCAACCAATCACCTTCAACTTTTATGCTGCTCTGTTTTCATTTATTCTTTTTATTTGGAAATGTAAATTAAATAAATTAAATATTTGCTGTTTTTTTGCAACCAAATAAATTTTAAGACTAGGTTGGATTTGGTTCCTCTCACGCTGGATACTAAATTAGAAGTTTTGTTGTGAGTGGTATCATATATATTTTATAGAAGTTTTGTTGCGAGTGGTATCATATATATTTTCTCTACTGATAGTGGAGGTAGAAGTAGTGATAGACTATACATAGATCATGTCTGGTCAATTTTCATTTATCTCTAGAAAACTTTGGAAGATTAAATAGTCTGTATCATGAGAAGACGTGTGATTCAGTAGTAGTGGTCACTTTAACTTACCTCATGCATCAAAATTCGATTTTAAACTAATGCAAAGAAAAAAAATGAGAAACTTTAGAATATGAGTTTTGGTTATGCATTGAATCTTGTCGATCTACTTATAAGAGTAAAGTTGACAAAAAAAATAATCCATATTAATACTGTTTTTTAATTTAATTTTTAGATAGTTGAATCACAAAATAGATTTACTTGCTCATCGTTAGTATGTGATGTTTTATTTGTAAACAATGATAAGAGTTGTTCTCCAAATTTTTCTTAATGAAATTAAAAGTTGATAAAATATAAAAATAATTGTTCTTATATAACTGTAGCGTTGGCTTGACGTGCTTTCTTCAAAAGCTACAATGATTCCACTAAAAATCCAATTTTTCATTTTCTTTTAGGTAGAGAAGTAGTGCTTGGCTTGTCCATTGCATCATTTTTATTATACTTGTGGTCCTTATAAGCTTTTCAATTTATTAAATTTTAAAATACGTCACATGTAAATAAAAAAAGAACACCACTCAAATATAATAAATAAATAAAAATAAAGTAACACACTGACAACTTCAACAATGACATGCCAATATTTTTGCTATTAAAAAGCTCGTGACTCATTCTTTAACCAATACAATAATATAAAGTCTACTAGAATCAACGTTGTATAATTCTGTAAATAGACCAAACATAATTCTAGACTAGATTGCCACTTGTTGAGATGTTGTTCTTAACTAGGTTTTCAAGTGTTTTTTATACACAATGTCCTTTTATTTCTTCTTTTGTCATATTTTTTTTTCTCTTTTTGAAAAGACTCTTTTGTATGTTTCTTTAAATAGTTCGACTTATTTTGTGAACATAACGGTACACACGTGTTATGATAGCATTTTATTAAAAGACAAATAATTAATCAACTTAAACTCTACAAATATATTTACGAAGATAATAACGAGTGTTTATATTTGTAATAAATTTGGTTTTTTGGTTTTGACTTAATGGATTAGCTTCCATGTAGTTAGGATGATAAAAAGCAGAGCTGATTATATATAGCTGATACTGATCTAAGAAAGCAATAGATAATTTAAGTTCTATATACATGGACACTTTTCTAAAAGTTAACTTATTAATTTTAAAGTGTTCATCCATTATTTTCAACGTAAAAATAGATGTATTCATGGGTATACGCCAAAAAACATTTTATTATAATAACTTTTCTTTATGCAGTTTTTACATGCAAACGTGAAAGTCACTACAAGAAAACGCTGAGTTTGGGACGTCATTTTACAACACATTTACAACGCAACTGGTTTGGGACGGCGTAGCAACACGTTTGCAACGAAATTACAGATTCGTAGTAAAAGTGTTGTAAATTTACAACGCAAAATTTCGTCGTAAAAGTGTTGTAAATTTACGAC
>OVAX01003418.1:0-19852 GCA_900406405.1 Lepidium africanum
ATATCCTTCTTGTTCTTCCTCTTAAACCTTTGTACAAAATGATTAACCATTCTGTTGTCAACATCTTCACCACCAAGATGAGTGTCTCCAGCTGTTGCCTTTACCTCGAAGATACCTTCCTCAATGGTGATAAGAGAGACATCAAGAGTACCGCCACCAAGATCAAAGATCAACACGTTGGTCTCTTCAACACTGGTTTCTTTCTTGTAAATACCATAGGCAGTAGCAGCTGCAGTCGGCTCATTGACGATGCGCAAAACGTTCAAACCAGCGATCATACCAGCATCCTTTGTGGCTTGACGCTGTGAGTCATTAAAGTATGCAGGAACACTGACCACAGCGTTCGTTACCGTTGAACCAAGGTAAGCTTCAGCAATCTGACGCATCTTAAAGAGAACCATGGAAGAGATTTCCTCGGCGGCAAATTGTTTCTCTTCACCTTTGTACCGGACCATGATCATTGGTTTGGCTGAAGGTCCGGAGATGATTTTGTAAGGCCAGAATTTCATGTCACTCTGGACGGATATGTCATGGAACCTACGACCAATTAACCTCTTTGCATCTGTCACAGGCGAAAAAAATTGAGTTTGGTCTTCCAAAAAAAAAATCAAAAGGAAGGATAAATTATAAAATATCGTTCGTAATTCATACCAAAGATATAATGTACTTTTTTTTTTTTTAAAATCAAGTTGATAGGTAACATACCAAAAATGGTATTAAGCGGGTTCATGGAGACCTGACTCTTAGCAGCATCACCGATCAACCTCTCGCAGTCAGTGAAGGCGACACAAGACGGCGTCGTTCTGTTACCGTGATCATTAGCAATGATCTCAACACGGTCGTGTTGCCAAACTGCGACACAAGATTTCGTAGTTCCGAGATCAATGCCAATCGCTGGACCTTCTCCTTTACCGGCCATTATCAACAGAGAAAGAAGCTTTAAGCTAATATGAAGAGACTAAAAGATTTGAAACAGCGGAAATGAAAGACTCAGCTAGGTTTCCCTAGTTAATTGTGAAGATAATGAGCTTTAAAGCTTGACTGGTTGTGCTATTTAAAACCATTTCTCGCTATTTCTCTTAAGGATTTGAACAGTGACACCATTTTTCAATACTATCAAATCAACTCCAACGTTCACATCAATGCTTACGTAATCCAGCATGACGTAGTAGTAGGTCCCAGTAATTGCTTTTTTCAGGCGCTCAAGGCCGCCTTTCTCTTAATTGTAACATTTACAATCGGAAAACAATTGCAATAAACATATTTTCTATTTTTTTGTTTTTTTTTATGAACAATTTGTTACAATAATCGAACAGAGATGATAGAATAGAAGAAGTTGTGAGATGAAGAAGGGAAAAGAGATAGAGAGAATAGGTGGAAAGAAAAATATACAGATACATATAGAGATGTGACAAAGAGCCAAAAGGCTACACTCTAGAGCTCATCATTTCGTGGAAGAAAGAAGAGAAAAGCATTAAAAGTAGTGTAAGTAGAACTGGTTGATAAGGAGAACTCGTTGCTTCTCTTGACACTTGGAAGACTTTAGTTGGGACTTCTAGTTTACACTTCCAAGTCTTGGCTTTGCACCCATTCAATTTACACGCCACTTAACCAATGTTGTACACGTGCTCTTCTTTGGTTCTAGGCAATTAGCGAGCTTGATCAGATCACTTCAATACAATTTACATTTACATTGTAATTTTATAAGTTTTAACGTTGTTAACATAAGTTAAACAAACATAAACATTTCTCTTATATTTAAATTTTTTAAAAACTTAATTTTGGTGTTCCTACGTTCCTTAAAGAAGACATTTAAACTATACTCCAACTTAATTGTGATACATTGCATCTAGGGTTCCCACCTTCTTGAGGATTTCAGATTAATTGTGCTAACAATTAAACAACCTTGCTACTGTGTTGTTGCAGATAAGAAGAGGTGATGGGCTTGATATTGTCTTGGACTCTTCTTTAGCTCTATCAAATTGGGCTTGTTGTTCTATTTTATGACCCACTAAGCTTCCGACTTTTGCCCGTCTTCTTCATTGATTTCCTTTATAAATAATTAGCTTTGCACCAGTGAAGCCCCGGATAATATTTATAAATACTCTTACCACGTTAACATTATTCCAAAGCAGAAGAATCAACCAACTTTACACTCTCACCAATCTCGAAATTATTTTGAAAATATTTTACTCACCAACTCTTTACTTTATATCTTCTTTATTTCACTAATTCCTACTTTGTAATTAATTTTTTTTTAGAATTGAATTTTGATGATGTATATTAACCAAAAAATTTGATTGGTGTTGAGAATCAAAGCCTAAGCTAATGTGTCAGTTCTACAATGCTCTAAAATGCTAGCGTGCCAGTTCTAATTTTGTACCCATGCAAATGCGCAGTATAATATTTGACACTATATTTTTCAATATTTTATTTTAAATATCTTAAACACAAAAGTTAGTTGATGTTAGAAATATCATTTTTAGAATTTACTTGAATATTTATTAACATTCAATATTTCACTCATATTGTTCAAGATATTTGAAAGGATACTGCATATTTTTATATTATTTGATTGCTAGGAAGATAACTTTGCAGTTTGATTCGATATGTAAACTTCTAAAATTTCTTCTTGAACTTCCTCAACTCCTGTCATTTCTCTTTGAGGTTCTATGGACATTTCTTAATTGGAATTTTTGTAGTAATATGAAATATTAATATAATAATAATTTGATTGATACTCATATTTTAATGTTTAAAACTAAAAACAACAAACACAAATATTGAAATATAAAAAAAAATTGCGTTCGTTATAAACATTATTCTTAAATTAAAATTAAATATATATTTAAAATGAAAAACCAATAGTATATATCACTTTATCGTTTTTTATAATATGTTTTTTCTCCAACGGAACCAAATTCATTTAGAAAATAATAGTTAATACATATCTATGTTTAGTTTCCTAATATTTAAATTAAGTTTGCTGATGTGTATTGTTGTTTTAATTTGATTGGTTCTTTCAATTAAAAAGGTTGCTGAGGTGTCATCACCAGAAAACTCCAAAATACCACGTGTCAGAACTCTAAAGAGACATAGTCTCCTTTTATATATATAATTTAAATAAATAAATCATACGTATAAAGACTTCTTCTCCAATGTTATTGAAAAATAGGACTATTTACATGTAATGTAAGAGTATAGTTGTTCACACCTAATGTTATCATTTTTAAATTAGATGATCATTCAGTGACAAAAAAAAAAAAATTAGATGATCATTCACATGTAAGAGAACATAGTTGTTCACACCTAATGTAATTACTTTAAGATGTTTATTATCTGTCAATTGTCACTTATTTGTTCCTATCTTTTCGTAGGTCAATGAAAAAGTTGATTCACATTGATTTCAATAACTCTGACTATAAACATAGCAACTGAAAAACCAAACCTAACTGAATCAACAGGAGCCAACACCTCCTGAGGCAAGAGGAGTTTCATCTTCCTCCATTCCAGCAAGGCCAAGAGCACTAGCTGTGCTCCTCATTGATACATTCTAACAAAGATTTGGCTTACAAATACTTTCCAACTCCTTCATCTTGTCTTCAAACTTCTCCCTCTCAGCCAATTGGTTATCATCAAGCCATTGGATCGTCTCCTCAATTAAGTTTCTCATTTTGTAAGCATAGCTCTCAAGAGCATTCTTGGCTTCTATCTTCTTCTTGTGCTCCTCGTCTTCTTTCTTATACTTCTCAGCCTCTTGAACCATCTTCTCAATCTCGTCCTTGGAGAGACGACCCTTGTCGTTGGTGATGATAATCTTGTTATTCTGCTTGTCCTCGGCATAGACGTCTAGGATACCATTGGCGTCAATGTCGAAGCGGACAGTGATCTGAGGGACACCACGTGGAGCCGGAGGGATATCAGAGAGCTCAAATTTACCGAGAAGGTTGTTATCATTGGTTCTTTCTTTCTCACCTTCGTATACTTCAATCAATGACCGGGGCTGATTGTCTGAGGAAGTGGAGAAGACTTTTTCCTTGTAAGTGGGGATGGTTGTGTTTCTTGGGATCAAAGTGGTCATGACACCATCGGCGGTTTCAAGACAGAGGGAGAGAGGCATGACATCGAGCGAGAGAACGTCTTGGACCTCCTTGTTTCCGTCACCTGTTAGAATGGCGGCCTGAACAGCTGCACCATATGCAACGGCCTCATCAGGATTAATAGACTTGCAGAGCTCTTTACCATTGAAGAAATCTTTGATAAGCTGTTGAACTTTCAGGATACGGGTAGATCCACCAACAAGGACAACATCGTGGACGGAATTCCTATCTATTTTAGCATCACGTAGACACTTCTTGATTGACTTCATACATTTGCTAAATAAATCCACGTTGAGCTCTTCAAATCTAGAACGAGAGATGCTAGAGTAAAAGTCGATACCTTCGTAGAGAGAATCAACCTCGATGGTCGTTTGCGCGATGGAAGAAAGATTCGTCCTTGCTTTCTCACAAGCATTTCTCAACTTCCTGAGAGCTCTCGGATTACCACCAATATCCTTATTTTTTTTCTTCTTAAACTCTTGCACAAAATGATTAACCATTGTGTTGTTAATATCTTCACCACCAAGATGAGTGTCTCCAGCTGTTGCCTTTATCTCGAAGATACCTTCATCGATGGTGCAAAGAGAGACATCAAGAGTACCACCACCAAGATCAAAGATCAACACGTTCTTCTCTCCAACACTTGTTGCTATCTTATCAAGACCATAGGCAATAGCAGCTGCAGTAGGCTCGCTCATGATTCGCAAAACATTCAAACCAGCGATCACACCAGCATCCTTTGTGGCTTGACGCTGTGAGTCATTAAAGTAAGCAGGAACACTGATCACAGCATTCTTAACCGTAGAGCCAAGGTAAGCTTCTGCAATCTGACGCATCTTAAAGATAACCATGGAAGAGATTTCTTCGGCGGCAAATTGTTTCTTTTCACCTTTGTAGTTGACGACGATCATTGGTTTGTCTCCAGGTCCGGGGATGATTTTGAAAGGCCATAACTTCATGTCACTTTGAACAGATGTATCATTGAATCTACGACCTATCAACCTCTTTGCATCTGTCACATTCAGGCGAAAGACTCTTAGCAATTTAACAAAAAAGTCTTGGCAAATAGGTAAATCAAACTTGTCTGAACAAAAAAGGAACTAATAATGTAGAATGGAGATAGTTGGTTTTATCTAAACCAAAAAATTGAACACTGGTATTGTATAAACTAGATTTCTAACTGTACATACAAGAATCATTTTGTAACAAATTCTTCACACGAGATTTTTTATCTTTTCGCGTTTCTATTTACTTAAAGAGAGACAAAAGCTAAATTACATACCAAAAACGGTGTTAATCGAGTTCATGGTGACTTGGTCCTTAGCAGCATCACCGATCAACCTCTCCGAGTCAGTGAAAGCGACGTAAGACGGCGTCGTTCTGTTACCTTGATCATTAGCAATGATTTCAACACGGTCATGTTTCCAAACTGCGACGCAAGAGTTAGTAGTTCCTAGATCGATCCCGATCACTGGACCTTCCGGTAAACCCGCCATTATCAAACTAACAGAGAAAGAAGCTTTAGCCAATAAAAAGAGACTAAAAGATTTAAGACAGAGTAGATAGAAGACTCAGCGAAGTCTTTTGTAGTTATGTTTCGAGATTTCAGTTGTGCATTTCTGATCGTTGGATCAGATTGAGTTGATCCGACGGTTCTAATGTTTTTCTGGTCAACCAATAGTCCTGGTTATATTACAAAATAATAAATCAAGTAGCACAAAATTTACATACAAATAAGACTGATACATTAGTCAATGATATTAAAAATAGAAAATTTGATAAAGACAACATCTTCAAAATTCTGAGCAGCTTGGCGTTTTTACATTTTTTCAATTAAATAAACAACTCCAACGTCAACGTTATATCAATGCTACGATGACGACAAAAAAAAAAAGGACGACCAAAGAAAAAAAGTGCTAAAACGTTTTGTTGTCATTATTGTTTGGATCTGATCCATAACAATATCTCAAACCCGTCACTCTAAATTTTTAAAAATATCTTATAGAGTAAACATATAAAGCAGTTGACCAATAATATTTTCCTATCTTGCGAGGATTTACAAGATTCTATTCGTAGTTCATATCTATCCATAAAAAGTTTGCTTTTAATTTCTATATGCAATGGAGTTGAGTCAAACTCCAGATATCTAAAGCATTAGATAGATACATAACAATCCGAGTAAGAATGGCTTGACTCTGAAAAATAACTTTAACAACACAATATTCTCTTTTTTTTTTCTTTTTTATGCACAGTTTATGTTTATATTGTAATTGTGTAAGTTTTAGCATTGTTGGTATAAGTTAAGCAAACATGAAGTTTCATTTATGGCATAAACTCATACCTAAACTTTTCTATTAACTACCATATGTAGAGGTGAAGTCAAACTCTTGATATTTGAATTATTAGTTGGGGTGTTTTACTACCATAGAAAAATTCGACATTAAAATTTTCTAAAATTTGATTTTGGTGTTAAGTTCATTTTATACTTTTTTACGCAGAATCGATCCAACAATGGTGAATGCCTTAAGCAATATAAAAGGAAAAATAAAAGTTCGGATCCTAAATAAAAAGAATTTGGACCCTAAACCTTTATTTAGATGGCTGGTCATGTTCCTACGTTCCTTAAAAAATACATTTAAACATTACTTTCAACTTAATTGTGTCACATAGTGCAGTTGTTTCGCGCTTGGCAGGACGTCTTAAGTTGCAATACATAATTATGTTTTTCCGCAAGTTGTATACAACCTTACTTTTATAGAATGTTTTGTATTCATTTTACATAGGTATAAAGACATTTCCAATGTTATTATAAAGAGTAGGACTATTCACATATAAAAGTATAGTTGTTCACACCTAATGTTATAACTTAAGAGATGTGAAGTCTGATAGCTACTAAAAGCTCATTTGGTCATTCATCAAAACAAAACAAGAGATTATAACACGAGAACACAAGATCATTTTTGATAGTTTCAACTACCTTTTCTTTTATTTTCTTATTGAAATTAAACAACAAAGTATAGATATAAAAGTGCAGAAGCAAAGTAAAGTCATAACTCCTACAGAACATGAATGGGAAAGTGGAGACTATTGTTTCTTACAAACAAAGAGACTAAATCTCATTTTAATTATGAGCTGAATAAGAAAGATTAAACCAAGAGAATTAATTATTAGAGTATGGGTAATGATTTGTATTGGTACTCTTGAATCGTAGACTCATCAAAGTATTGTTTGTCAAATTATAATATATGTTTATGTTCTGTTGTTGTCTCGGTTATCACTTATATATTACCATTGTCCATCTTTTCGTAGGCTTATGAAAAAGTTGACTCACATTTATTTTTATTTGTTCATAAGAAAATATGTTGAAAAATTCGACAAACATTTAAGTAATTTGACCAATCACACTTGACATTTATTTGTAAAGAAAGGGTACATAGCTCTCAATAAAAAAGAAAAACATATAACATAGCTCTCAACTTAGTCGACTTCTTCGATCTTGGTGCTCCTCCTTGATACATTTTAGCGATGATTCAGATTACAAATAATCTCCAACTCCTTCATCTTGTGTTCAAACTCCTCCACATCAGCCAATTGGTTACCATCAAGCCATTGGATCATTTTCTCAGATGCGTTTTTCATCTTGTAAGCGTAGTTCTCAAGAGCGTTCTTGGCTTCTACTTTCTTATTGTTCCCATTTTCTTCAGACCTGTACTTCTCAGCCTCTTGAACAATTCTCTCAATCTCTTCCTTAGATAGACGACCCTTGTCGTTGGTGATAGTAATTTTGTTCTTCTTTCCGGTGGTCTTGTCCTCGGCTGAGACGTTAAGGATACCATTGGTGTCAATATCGAAGCGGACAGTGATCTCAGGGACACCACGTGGAGCCGGAGGGATTTCAGACAGCTCGAATTTACCGAGAAGGTTGTTATCCTTGGTTCTGTCACTCTCACCTTCGTACACTTGGATCAATAAACCGGGCTGGTTATCTGAGTAAGTGGAGTAGACTTGTTCCTTTATATTGGGAATGGTTGTGTTTCTCGGGATCAAAGTGGTCATGACACCACCAGCGGTTTCAAGACCGAGGGAGATAGAAGATCTTGGACCTTTTGGTTTCCTTCACCACTAAGAATTGCGGCTTGAACAGCTGCACCGTAGGCAACGGCCTCATCAGGGTCAATAGACTTGGATAGCTCTTTACCATTGAAGATATCTTTGAGGAGCTGTTGAACTTTGGGGATACGGGTAGAACCGCCAACAAGGACAATATCATGAACTGAATTCAGCATCACGTAGACACTTCTCAACAGGCTCCATACATTTTTTAAAGAAGTCCTTGTTGAGGTCTTCAAATTTAGCACGGGTGATGGTGGAGTAGAAGTCCATACCTCGTAGAGAGAATCAATCTCGATAGTCGACTGCTTGGTGGAAGAAAGATCTCTCTTTGCTCTCTCGCAAGCAGTTCTTAACCTCCTAAGAGCTCTCGGGTTACCACTAATATCCTTCCTGTTCTTCCTCTTAAACTCTTGAACAAAATGATCAACAATTGTATTGTCAATATCTTCACCACCAAGATGAGTGTCTCCTGCTGTTGCCTTTACCTCGAAGACACCATTTTCAATGGTCAAAAGAGAGACATCAAGAGTACCACCACCAAGATCATAGACCAACACGTTGTTCTCTCCAACACGGGTTGCTTTTTTGTCAAGGCCATAGGCAATAGCAGCTGCAGTCGGCTCATTGATGATTTGCAAAACATTCAAACCAGCGATCAGACCAGAATCTTTTGTGGCTTGACGTTGTGAGTCATTAAAGTAAGCAGGAACAGTGACCACAGCGTTCTTAACCGTATAGCCAAGGTAAGATTCAGCAATCTCCCTCATCTTGAAGAGAACCATGGAAGAGATTTCTTCTGCGGCAAGTTGTTTCTCTTCACCTTTGTAGTCAACGACGATCATTGGTTTGTCTGCAGGTCCGGAGATGACATTGAAAGGCCAAAACTTCATGTCACTCTGGACACATGTGTCATTAAATCTACGACCAATCAACCTCTTTGCATCTGTCACATTCAGGTGTAAAACAAAAAAGCAGAGTTTGGTTAATCTATGTTGACTTGTTAATGAAGTTGAATTTTTTTGTTGTCAACTTATATATAATACTCATTGACTCTTCTCCAGTGCTCAAAAAATGTTTGCGCTAAACAAATAATATCTAATTGAGGTCTGGACAATTTTAAACAAATAATTTATTATCATTAATTAATTATGTCGACTAATATATTTATAAATTTATTTGATTCGATGTCTAATTTATGTTTATGTAAATGCTTATTGAAAAGCAATATATATATATATATTTGTTAAAAAAAGTTTCTCTATTGACTTATTTTTTTTTGAAAAAAATTGACTTATATTTGATTGGATGATATTTTCTATACCATTAAAAGTTTTGATTATATATCTTTGCAGTTAATTAAATATGTTATATCTCTATATATGATAAAAGCGTAGCATTAATTTAATTACGGTGTTATATTATCTGTTTTGGATTAGGTCGTATTGTTAATAAGAAATATTATTACATAATATTTGTCACACAGTTATCTCCTGATAAGATTATATAACTGATTAATAATTATTATTATCTAGATAATAGTATTAGTTTGTTTTTATCTATATATTTTTAACTTAAATAATTACTTTTGTAATCTAATTCTCGCCTACAACTAATATTCTCACATGTTTAGGATGTTTAGGATATAATATCTTTGAGATAATATTTTAGTAAAAATCATTATTCTATTATAATTATAATCTATTGAACTAAGGTTAAAGTAATATTACTTGCCCTTTAAGCATCTAACAAACTTCATATAACTTACAATATAACTTCACATAAATTTCGGATAACATCAATACACAATATTCAAACACGAGATTATTTCGGTATATTATACAATATATATATATATATATATATTCCTAATCAATATCTATTCGAAAATTTTCTCCTTCTCCTAATCCTAATCTTTATATATAATAAAAGCGTAATGTTAACTTGAACATCTCTATATATCATAAAAAGGTAACACCAACATGAACACCGTGTTATATTGATATATTTTGGACTAGGTCGTATTGTTATTAGAAAATAATATTCACAAAATATATGTATTTATTATTATCTTTTTAATAATAAAAAATATTATCTTTTGATAAGATTCTATAACTGATTACTATTATCTAGATAATATTATTAGTTTCTTTTTAACTTGAAATAAAATAAAAATGAATGGTTTAAATTACCTATAAAATTCACTCTATCATAGATAAGGAATTGGTTTTAAAATTTGTTAATCTTCTTGAGCAAGAAACTAATGAGATAATTACAATTTCAGATATAAAAGGGTAAACATATAGAAATTATTCCGGATGAAATTAATACAATCACTAAATATCATTGATTTCATGTGATTTTATAGATTTCAATATGCATAACTATATAAAAACAATACAATTGAAACTTAGCATATAAAATACAATAATTCAAAGTTTTAAGTTTATTAGAAATACATGGAATTATATTTTCTTTTACTAAAATTTTTAAATTAAATGAATAAGTTTTTAAATACTTTGAAGTATAATCAAAATCTTTGATTATAATAACACAATAGCACGGGGAGCAATACAATTTTTAGGTTTTATTGAAAATAAAAAATTACATATTTTTAGTTTTTGAAAATCAAATGGATATAGTATATAGATTTAATTGATAATATATAATAATAATAATAAAAACTATGTAACTTAATATTTAATATATAGAAAATCGTTAATGAGATGAAATTGTTTATTAGAAATACATGGAATTATATTTTCTTCTACTAAAATTTTTAAAATTAAATGAATAAGTTTTTAAATACTTTGAAGTATAATCAAAATCTTTGATAATAATAACACAATAGCACGGGGAGCAATACAATTTTTAGGTTTTATTGAAAATAAAAAATTACATATTTGTAGTTTTTGAAAATCAAATATATATAGTATATAGATTTAATTGATAATATATAATAATAATAAAAACTATGTAACTTCATATTTAATATATAAAAAATCATTAATGAGATGAAATTTTTTTAAAAACATATAAACGTTACTAACATTAAATTTTAAATATATATTTTTAATATATAAAATTTAAAATTATATAAAATTTTTAAAAAATTAAAGATTAATAAATTACGATAATTTTTAAATATAACTTTAAAAGCCAAAATGAATACATGGCCTAAATGAACACATTCTTACAAATACAAATGATCATGAATTTAACAACCTAAAAATGAATAGGGGTTTAAAATCCTAAATAAATACGGGTCAAGAACCTTAAATGAATGCATGTCTAAAAACCTAAATGAACATGAGTCTAAAATTCTAAATGACACAAGTCAAAAAGCTTATATACAAAAATTTGTAATGCATCAAAACCTAAATCAATATATATATAAAATATATATTTTGTGTACAACACCGTCATCATTATAAATTAATTTTTAGTATATCAAGTATATATAAAATTAATAAATTTATATGTACAAATCAAACCATTAAATAAACAAAAAGTAAATAAATATCACATATAAATATTATATACAAATAAAAATGACTAAACATACATATTGATTTTTCACAAAAACGTATCTTATGCATAGCATGGTTCATCATCTAGTGTTCATAGATTTATTTTACTCTATGTTAACTTATTAATAAAATCAATTCTTTAAATTGTTAAGCTATATTTATACTTAGGGGATTGACTTGTTTTTCTTCTGAAGTGACTTATTTTAAACAATCGAATTTAATCTTGCAGGTAAACTAATGAAAATCAATTATAACAACATAATTTAGCAGGTAATTTCTCAAATTAGACTACTTAAATGCCTTGACCGCAATAACGATAGATTATTTTTTTTGGGGATAAAATGTAAATTATATATATCAAATGACAGTTTGTTACAAGAACAGATCGATTTTTGCTCTATAGTTCAACCTCAGTAAAAGAAATCAGATGATAAGTAACATACTGAAAACGGTGTTGACCGGATTCATGGCGGCCTGTTTCTTAGCAGCATCACCGATCAACCTATCGGAGTCAGTGAAGGCGACGTAAGACGGCGTTATTCTGTTACCTTGATTATTAGCAATGATCTCAACACGGTCATGTTGCCAAACTGCGACGCAAGAGTAAGTAGTTCCGAGATCAATACCGATCGCTGGACCTTCTCCTTTACTGGCCATTATCAACAGAGAAAGAAGCTCTAAACTAATAAGAAGAGCTGAAGAGACGAAAAGATTTGAAGCAGAAGAGATAAAAGACTCAGCTTATGAAGATAATGAGCTTCACAGTCTTATTATATATACCAATATGGTTGTGGTTAAGTTGTTCTTCTGTGCAAAGTATTTTGGGATGTATTTGGTAGAGATAATTCTTTTTTACTCGAGTGGTGGTCGGATTGATAGATAATAACCTAGATCGCATGGTAAATTTGTAGAAATTTGGGTTTGATTTCAACTCAAAATTTGAAGTACTGTTTCTCGGTTATTCGGTTCTATACATGTTTAGATGACGTAGGATCTCTATTAGTATAATGTCGGATATATCTCATAATTTATAAGTTTAGATATTTAATATCCTATTATATAAAGTAAGGTTTCAAAGTTACTCATTAATAGGATGGTTCTACATGTCAAAATCCAACGATCAAAAATTTTTCTATATTTATTTACTTATTAAAAAAATAGATAAATTAGATCGTTTTTCAATATTTAGCTTATCATAATCTAAAAAGAATTTCTAACCTAAAAATAAATCTTAATCCAAAAGGAAATTGAGAATATTAATTATTAAAAAAATTAATTCTAACAAAAAGTAATTTTTATTACTAATCTTATTATATAAAGAAAAAATTATATTAAAAGTTATTTATAAAAAATGACAAAAAAACAAAAAGTAATTATAATCTATATGTATATATATATATATATGATATTTTGAATAATATCGATCTATAAAGAAATCCTAATCGAACAATTGTTGAAAAAAATTAATTCTAACAAACAGTAAATTTCATTACTAATCTTATTATATATAAAAAAGTATTATATTAAAAGTTATTTAAAAAAAACGAAAAATTATATATATATATGATATTTTGAATAAAATTTATCTATAAAGAAATCATAATCTAATAAGATAATTATCTAAATATCTCATAAATATTTGTTGTATACATAATCCTAATCTAAAAGAGAATTTATATACATAATCCTAATCTAAAAGAGAATTTATATACATAATCCTAATCTAAAAGAGAATTTGTATACATAATCCTAATTTAAAAGGGAATTGTGAATATCAATTGCTATACATACATAAACACATAGACTAATTTTTTCAATACTCTCCAGCTTTTCAAGCTTTCTCCAATTTAATTATTTCTCTTTTGTTTATATTAAACGCAATCAAGGCAAACAAACAAGGAAAACACTTTAAATTAATTTTTTATAATTTTATTTTAAATTATTATGATGAGATCTTATTATCCTATTATATAAAGTTGTATTTGAAAAGTTATTAATCAATGAGATTTTTCCACATGTCAAATCAAACGATAAAAAAATATTTCGTATATATATTTTATTTTAAGAAGATAAAATATAATTCTAATCCTATTATATGAAGTTGGTTTCAAAAGTTACTAATCTTATTCTATTAAGTTGGGTTTCAAAAGTTACAAATTAATGAGATTATTCCATGTATCAAATCCAACAATTAAAATATATTTTATTAAATTTGGGTTTCAAAAGTTACAAATCTACGAGATTATTCCACATATCAAATCCAACGATCAAAAAAAATTCTGTATTTATATTTTATTAAAAAAATATAAAATCAAATCTTATTGTATAAAGTTGGATATCAAAATTACTCACTAACACGATTCGTCCACGTGTTAAATCTAATTATCCTAAATTTTGCATTAGTTTTTTTTAAGATATTTTTTTCTTAAATAATTATATTTATTGCAAAATATTTATCTCTATTTATAATCCTAAAATAAAAATGATTGTAAAGTATTATCTTTATCTATTATTATAAAATAAAAAATAATTACAAATATTCATCTCATATCTTATTGTATAAAGTTGGATATCAAAATTACTTATTAACATAATTTTTTGACGTGTCAAATATAACGATCCTAAATTTTGCAGTATATTATATAATTTGAAGACATATTTTTTTTTTAATATTTATATGTACCATGAAATATTTATCTCTTTTTACAATCCTAACATAAAACAAATAGTAAACAATTATCTCCATTTATAATTATAATTAAATAATAAATTTGCCTAGATTAATACAAATAAATTATAACTTGAAATGTAAATATTAGTTTAAGTTATAAATTTTATATATGTTTTTTTAAATGTTAAATTTTTTTTGTCAATCACATATAAGAATTTATAAATTGATGATCATGAGATATTTTTTATGCACATCGAACAAGAATGTCTAATTCAAAAAACAGAGATACAATAAAACCCAAAACTTGATAACAAATTTTTCAAGTTTTATCTTTAGTGATATATGAATACACGTTCTATATCAATGAGATTTGTCGGATTTATCTTTACTGTCTATTCAAAAAAAGTCTTATTATTATTATTAAAGAATTTTTGTCGTCAACATGAAGTCTTATTATATAGAGGTCTAGCGTCAAAGTCTTAATATAATCTAAAGGTTGGAGGTTGGAGACTTGTTGAGAAAAAAAGAGTCTAATTGACCAAAACAAGAAAGTCTTATTATATGTTAAAACCAAAAAAAGAAAGTCATTAATATAATTGTCTGAGACTTGTTGAAAAAAATAGTCTGAGACTTATGTTCTGAGAAGGTGGATGATGCATTTCTGACCGTTAGATCAGATTGAGTTGCTCCGACGGTTTTTAAGTTTCTTACAACTCCAACGTTCATATCAATGCTACGTAACGGTGGAGTAGGTCGCAGCAATTACTAATTTCGGCCCTCACGGCCGCATTTCTTGAAGAAATTAGTTTTAATACGCTTCTTAGATTGGGTTTACAAAACTCTACCTATATAATCCAAATTCATATAAACTATCTTTATCAACTAGTAGGGTGAAGTTGAATTTCATATACTTAAACCATTAAATGAGAAATATAATCATCATGCTAAGAAAATCTCGGCAATATAAAATTATTATCAATAACAAAAAAAATTACAATTTAAATACACATTTTGTTTATGAATAGTTTAACATTTACATAGTAATCTGTAAGTTTAAACATTGTTAATATAAGTTAACAAAAAATGAAATTTTCTGTTATATTTGAAATTTTCTAAAATTTGATTTTGGTGTTAAGTTCGATCTTAAAGAATACATTTAAACATTACTCTCAACTTAATTGTGCCACATAATGCAGTTGTTTCACGCTTGGCAGGATGTCTAAAGTTGCAATATACAATAAAATTCGTCAAAGCAAGTTGTATGCAAACTTAAATTTATATTCATTTAAGAACAAAATAAACTTGAAGATGCGTGGATTCCAAATCAAAGGTAAATATGGAAAAGAGAATAAATCAAAGCTAAGCTGGCCAAAGTTGTGATCAAGACAGAGAGCTCTCAACAAAAATGGTAGAAAGCTGTCAAGTAGAAATAGAAAGTTATTTTAACGAGAGAATTTCCATTTTCTGAAAGATTTGGAAGATTCTAGGTTAAGGTGTACGATTTATGAAAAAGAGTGTGTCGAGGAGGTCTAACACTCTAGAGAAATTGGGGGAGTTTTTGTTTAAGGTTTAGAGAGAAAGAAAACTCTTGAGAGCCACTATTTTGGGTTTAAGTGTTGTTTCGTTTTGTGTTGGTGAGAGTTATAACCAGCAGGTGTAAGACTTTTGAAAAAAAGTTTACATTAATAAAACGAGTTGAAGCGTTGATTCAGTGCGTGCTTTCCCAATAAAATTTGTGTGTCTTGGTCTCTATACTTTTTCAAAACTTATGTATAAAGGTTTTTCTAGTGATGAAGTATTTCTCAATCCGGTCGTTTGGATAATTTATCAATACAACCTTGTTGATCATATTTCTGATAGATAAAAAAAGACATTTCTAATGTTATTGTGTATAAAGGTTTTTCTAGTGTCAATCCGGTCGTTTGGATAATTTATCAATAAAACATTGTTGATCATATTTCCGATAGATAAAAAAAGACATTTCTAATGTTATTAAAGAATATGACACTGTACGTTTTAATTTGTTTATGTTTTGTCGCTGTCTCGGTTGCACTCTAGTCACCACGACACTTTCCGCAACTAGCAACCGATGATAATGATGAATAATTAGTCTTATTGTTTTTTAAAGTTGTTGTGACCAGTCACAAGATCTCTTTCGGGAAAAGGATAATATTCAACTTTGAGTTTTCAACTATATCCAATTCGAAGAATTTCTGACACAAGTATTCAATTAGTTCAAACTTGTTTAGTCTTGAATTGGGACCAAGACAACAAAAATTCTTTCCCTTGAGAAGGTCCGTGCTTTCTTTGTTGAAATACAATAAGCCTCAATATGATATTTTTTACCAGTTGCAGCCATTAATCGCGATATTATAGACATTTATTTTTTTATAAAAAAAAATTGTAAATTCTATATTAAGTATTAAAAGACAACATTTTTAAAAAAGAAAGTCCAAATATTTATAAAATCAAGTATTAATTATTTATTTTAATCATCAAAAAATATATTTCTAAAATATATAAAAACTTTAGATTACATATTTGAAAACTATATATTTCGCATTACAAACTCTTTAACTCCTTCATCTTGTCTTCAAACTTCTTCAGTTCATCCACTTGGTTATCATCACGCAGCCATTGGAGCGACTCCTCAGATGCGTTTTTCAGTTTGTTAGCATAGCTCTCAAGATCGTTCTTTGCTTCAACCATCTTCTTGTACTCCTCGTCTTCTTTCTTGTACCTCTCAGCCTCTTGAACCATCTTCTCAATCTCGTCCTTAGACAGCCGACCCTTGTCATTGCTGATGGTCATCTTGTTATTCTGTCCGGTGGTCTTGTCCTCAGGAGTGACGTTTAGGATACCATTGGCGTCAATGTTGAAGCACACAGTGATCTGAGGTGTCCACCACATGGAGCCGGTGGGATACCAGAGAGCTCAAATTCACCGAGAAGGTTGTTGTCTTTGGTTCTGGCTCTCTCACCTTCGTACACTTGGATCAACACACTAGTCTGGTTATCTGAGGATGTGGAGATGACTTGTTTAATCAGTTTGTTGTTGCAATTGATTGTGTTTCTTGGGATCAACGTGGTCATGACACCACCGGCAGTTTCAAGACCGAGGGAGAGAGAAGTGACATCGAGCAATAGAAGATCTTGGACCTTTTCTTTTCCTTCACCACTTAGGTACGCGGCCTGAACAGCTGCACTATATGCAACGGCCTCATCAGGGTTAATAGTCTTGCAGAGCTCTTTACCATTGAAGAATTCTTTGAGTTGCTCTTGGACTTTGGGGATACGAGTAGATCCACCAACAAGGACAACATCATGGACTGAGTCCTTATCCATTTTAGCATTACGTAGACACTTCTCAACAGGCTTCATATATTTCCTAAAGAAATCCGTGTTGAGCTCTTCAAATCTTTTACGGGTGATGGTGAAGTCGAAGTTAATATTCTCGTAGAGAGAATCAATCTTAATAGTCGTTTGCTTGGTGGAAGAAAGAGTCCTCTTTACTTTCTCACAAGCAGTTCTCAACCTCCTAAGAGCTCTCGGGTCACCACTAATATCATTCTTGTTCATAATCTTAAACATCTTTACAAAATGATTAACCATTGTGTTGTCAACATCTTCACCACCAAGATGAGTTTCTCCAGCTGTTGCCTTTACCTCGAAGATACCATTATCAATGGTCAAAAGAGAGACATCAAGAGTACCACCACCAAGATCATAGATCAACACGTTCTTCTCTCCAACATTGGCTGCTATCTTATCAAGGCCATAGGCAATAGCAGCTGCAGTTGGCTCGTTGATGATTCGCAAAACATTCAAACCAGCGATCACACCAGCATCCTTTGTGGCTTGACGCTGTGAGTCATTAAAGTAAGCAGGAACACTGATCACAGCGTTCTTAATCGTAGAGCCAAGGTAAGTTTCTGCAGCCTGACGCATCTTAAAGAGAACCATGGAAGAGATTTCTTCAGCAGCAAATTGTTTCTCTTCACCTTTGTAGTTGACGACGATCACTGGCTTGTCTTCAGGTCCGGGGATGATTTTGAAAGGCCACAACTTCTTGTCATTTTGGATGGATTCGTCACTGAATCTACGACCAATTAACCTCTTTGTATCTGTCACATTCAGGCAGAGTTTAGTCATATACTGTCAGCAATTTAACAAAATAAGTCTTGGCTGGCTATAAATACCCTAAATTTTATATACAATTTGAAATAACATAATTTTATAATTAAATGACTAAAATACCTTAGAATAATTTTATTGGAGGCTGGATTTTGATTTCTAAATCTATATAGAATTTTTTAAATTTTAAAATCAAATAAAGTGAATTTGAATATTAGATAAACTAGATTTCAATGCTTGAATAACATATAATTTAAATATAGATTTCAAAATCAATGTTTGAATAACACATTATTTCAAGATAGATTTTTTTTGTCAAGAATTGGATTGACAAGTTTCGATCTATAACGTAAAGCGCACCCATAAAATCATTTTTTTAAGTTACTATGAATATGGATTTTAAAATCATTGATTGAATAACACATAATTTTTTTGTAAGGATTTCTAAATCCATTAAAATCCACCCTCCAATAAACTCCCTTAATTTATCATTTACAAAATTATTCTGTAAATTAAATATTTTGAATAAAATTCATAAATTTAAAATACAAATTAATTAAATAAATCAAATTTAAAATTTATCGTGTGTTATTCAAATTTTAAGATGCAGTTAATTAATAATTAACCTATAGAACTTTTGATAATCGTAAAAATTTCATATTTAAACTAAGATTATTAAGTTTTGTAATAATATCAAATATTACTTCTCCCTTCTTCTTGTGCTCCTCGTCTTCAGACTTGTACTTCTCAGCCTTTTTAACCATCTCCCTAATCTCATCCTTAGACACACGACCCTTATCGTTGGTGATGGTAATCTTTCTCTTTTATCCAGTGGTCTTGTCCTCAGCAGAGACATTTATGATACCATGGGCGTCAATGTCGAAGCACACAGTGATCTGAGGGACACCAGATGGAGCCTGAGGGAAACAAGAGAGCTCAAATTCACCGAGAAGGTTATTGTCCTTGGTTCTTTCTTCCTCACCTTCGTACACTGGGATCAACAAACCGGATTGGTTGTCTGAGGAAGTGGAGTAGACTTGTTTCTTTTTGATAGGAATGGTTGTGTTTCTCTCAATCAAAGTAGACATGAAACCATTGGCTGTTTGAAGACCGAGGGAGAGAGGCATGACATCAAGCAAAAGAAGATCTTGGACCTTCTCGTTTCCTTCACCACTTAAAATGGCGGCCTGAACAGCTGCACCATATGCAACGGCCTCATCAGGGTTAATAGACTTGCATAGCTCTTTACTTTAGGGATACGGGTAGATCCACCAACAAGGACAACATCGTGGACTGAGCTCTTATCCA
>OVAX01003419.1:0-19849 GCA_900406405.1 Lepidium africanum
AAGCAGCAACAGACACCAAAACCTGCAGGTGCATTTGGATGCAAGTCGTGCAACAGAACATGGTGCACATTCTCTTGTTGGAAGAAGAATGAAGACTATGCTATCCTATCTTTTGTACATTAAACAGATCGATAGCATTTGATGGAGCAACTAGATATCATTCGAATATAAAGTATCCATCTGTGTATGATTTGTTTTGAATTATGGCACATGCTTGTAGATGTATAAATGTTTGATTTGTGTTAGAATGAACAAACACTTGTACAACACATTTTTTTTTCTTAAGAAATTCACCTTAGAAACTACCATTAATCACTCTTAGAAATTCTAACCAAAACAAATTTTTAAACACACATTTTCTCTAAAATATTAATTTAATATTGCTAAGAAATTATTCTTAAGAAACTCCCTTTAATCATGCTCTAACTCCACTACTCACGCACGGTCACCTTCCTACTTCCATATATATAATTCTCGATAACCTCTACTTTCCATAATCTATAAATCTAATTTATGTCTTTGTCATTTGAAATTCTTCCTTTCATTTTGTCTTTGTTCCAATAATATTCTCTGAAAAAAAAATCAACTGAAACAGATCATTTCGAATTGGCAACAAAGAGAGTTCTTTGCCCAGGTGAATCCAAAAATTTAGCTTTGGCTGTTCCTCTGGAGTTCACTACTCTACATTTTCTGAAGTCGTTCAAGTATACTTGGAAAATTAGAGTTAAGATACTAAATACATGGAGACAGTACTCACCAACAACAGGTGAATCTCTTGAGATGTAACTAGGAGATGAACGTGTAAGTCAATAAACTAACAATAATGTAGTCATATGTTTTTCTTGATTCTATGTTTCGTTTAAGTACACAACTAACTCTTTGATTACAAATTATAATTTTAGGGATCCAAGATAATTGATGTTGCTAAGAAAGAGCATGTTAAGAAGTTCGAGAATGTCCTTTAGGTTGGGAGATGGAAGGTTATTACAACATTTTCTCTTAACAAAGACTACGGTCTTTTCAAACCCTCTCTCCATCTGTACAAGATTGTATTTCTCTACATGACAACTGTTACAGATTGTGACCCTGTAAAAAACTCATCATTTATCTCTCTGGCTAAATTTGATGATGTTCTGAGTAGAATAGTCACTACTTAAGTCTTAATTAGTACAGCTTTAATAACACGTTTTCATTGTTTTGTTTAATAAAAAGAATTTTTTTTTCTTCAAGTGTTGTTTTATATATAATCACTAACTTCCGAATATATCAATATAGACATACTTGGAAAACTTGTGAGTATTGGAGAGATGCAAATTCTGGAGGTCCGTGGGAGAGAAACAAAAAGGATCGATTTCGACTTAAGAGACAATGAGTAAGTAACCTATGTTTTCAATTCTTAACCATTACACTATTCGATGTTTTAATTTACAATCTGTTCGCTTTGCCCTTTGGTTTCAGGGAAAATCACCTTAATTTCACTCTCTAGGAGAAGTATGGGGAAATAATCTACGATGCATACATCAATTCCCGCGATGAACATGTCTACTACCTCATTAGATTTGATAGGATCAATATCTGGAACGACATTTCTCTTTAATTCTTTGTTGTTATATACTTTAGTAATTTCAATGGTTTACTGTGTTATGACCTAACGTTTTTATTTTTATTTTGTAACAGACAAATTAAGCATTTACAATGCGTTCGATGCTTCCGTAGTGATAACTAATCACAACGACCCTGGAATCAAAGTTTTTAAGAAACTGTTAAGTATTTTTCTTCCATTCGAAATACAATAGGGAAATCCATATTTATTCTTATTAGTTTTATTTTAATGTCGAGTTTTAACGAATATCCACTTTGCATTACTCCTATGTTTTCGAAGACAATTAGTAAGAAATTTTATAAACTTCTGGACAAGTTTGAGGTATAGATTTGTTACTTTTGTTTTATAAAATTGTATTCATATAAAACGTTGTTTCTCATATTTTGTTCCATATCAACATCTTATAATTTTCTCATTGTATGTAGATTGGGAGATGTCGTGTTATGTACACTATCTATGTCATCGATACTGATCATGGATGGTTCTATTTTGCCTATTAAAGTGGAACAAAAAAGTTTTCGAAGAAACTATCCTTGATTACAATCCGGCCAACACTCATTACAAACCTACGTTTTTTTACGAGAATTGTAATGAATACTCCAAAGTTGTTACTACTAATGACTTTGACAATCCTTGCTTAACAAATATTTTTCTGCCTTTGATTTTCATATTTTTCAGATATATCAATATTAATTCACGCACAAGCTGCATGTTGTCATAAAGGACGACACTGGGGTTTCGAAATGCATGCTTTTTTGATTCATTTGGCATTGAAGTTGTTGGCCATACCGCACAATCACTTCTTGGTGGACGCTATGATGAGGTATAGTTATAAATTTTACACTATTATATGTACAAACCAAACAAATTATTATCTAATATTACAAATTTTTCCATGCTAGATTGAAGACCCCGAAGATAATCCTCATGCGATCAATGGAATTGAAGGCAAAAATTATTTGTTTCTTATTGAGGTGGAGCAAAAAAATGTTAAAAAAACATAAGACACATTTAAGGTTGCAAATGTTTGGTATGGTGCTAGTTTGATTGAACACATGGAGGCAGAAGGGTCAGGTGTTCAGTCTATTATTTATGAGCAGGTAAATACTCCACTCATATCTTACATTTACAGTTTTCACTTAACTGTGTACTTAATAGGTTGTCAAAGTAATTAGTTTTCTTATTCACACATGTTTCACATAACTTGCAGCATGTCCTAAAGTTGACCTGTAGTGGTAAAACATCTTGTTCCACTATCTTGAGTTCTAATACTCCTATCTCCAAACTACAACAATCGTATCTCAATGCTATAGATGTTGAGTCATCAAACAACCAAAAAGATGGTAATCAAACGGTTGGTGTTCACGTTAACATATCTGATGTTGAATTAATTGACATTCCTCTAAAGGGAACAAAGTTGATTGGGGCAACAATTTGGCAGCGAACATAAAGACATAATTCAAAGAAAACTGATAACAGGATTTTGCTCTCCTTTTGTTATAAAATCTCTGTAGCATAAAGTGTGTCAAACCAAAAGTGTATTCCTACCATTAAGGATATGGTAAGCTAATCTAATCCAAGCAGAATTCAAGTTTAAGAATTTTCACAAAGCAGAACAGAGTATGAAGCATAAAAATAGAGCGATAATGTAAAAGCAGAGCAAAAGATTAAACTAAAACAGAGATAGAAATAGAATGAATAAACGAAGCAAGGATGGGTTGTGAGGAGCTGGGATAATCAATCTAAGCTTAGCTGAGAGCTACCCACTTATTCAACAACCTAATTAGGTGATCTCTAAGCAAGAACTCACAAGCAATCAGAAACATTCTCATGAAATCTAATCCTTTTCCTAGACTACAACCTAATCCACTCTCATGGTGATTAACAACAAAGAAGGCATGAAGAAACATTCCAATAAGCCTAACCAACACTCTAGACAACCAATTACTTAGGCTAGAGAAGCAAATTTCAATCCTAGATTCTATCAAGCATTTCCACAAACACCTTATAGGCAAGGAAAGCAAACATCATATTTCAAATGTCCAGAATAAAATAAGCATTAAACACAACCTAGATTAGAGAGATCTAACATGAAAGAGCTTGAACAAGTGACTAAACCCTCAGATCTACAAAGATCTAGCCCATCTCCTCACTAACCCTAATGAAACTACTCACCAATCATAATGAAATGAGCAAACCCAAAAATTTAAATAAAAGACATAATTAGAAAGAGCAAAGAAAGATAAACAAGAATTAACAAAAGCAAACTCAGATTTTTATTGTATTTCTAAACATCAAAGTGGCAAGAAAAAAATAAAAAGAGAGAAAAGCCACTATAGATCTTGGCTAAAAGGCCTAATAAAACGTGGTTGTGTTTTTTGGGGCTTAAAAAGGGTATTTATAGCTCATTACACAAAACCCTAAATGGGTCAACGTAGAGAAAAAGTCAGCAAAACTAAAGTCAATTGTGCTTGCCTCGCTGCTGACTGGCGAGTAAGACATGCGAGTCATGCCTTGGTCTTCATTTTCTTCTTCACTCATAAGTCATTTGGCGAGGCATCCAAGCGAGGTGAAACTTTACCACTCCAGTCTTTCGTGGCAGTCTTCAACTCGTGGCAATAAGGCCAGATTGTCTAGCGAGGCTTCTGTTTGCTCACGTCCTGCCCTCTAGTCGCCTAAGTACTGGCGAGGCAGAGTGGGACGGCGTTGGCTATCTTCATTCCACAACTTCTTTTGCCTAAGAACTTTCTCTCAGTCTGATCCTTGCTGTTCTTTATGCCCAATGTTGTCCCAATTGCTCCGATTAAGCTCCAAAGGTACCTAAGTTTTATCCAAATGCAATGCAGGTGCAATATGTACAATGCAAACCTAAAAATACTATAAATTGCTGAGAATGCAAGGAGAATGAATGCAAATCATGATGAATTATGCATCTAAAATGGGGTAAAATGCAGACATATCCAAAACATACAAAACAAGAAAGTGAAGTATGATCTAAGAAAAGTTAAATAAGAGAAGTCTGAAAAAATTAAGAAGGAGAAACGATCAACATCATGTCTTATGTGTTTCACAGTTTTGGTTTGCTTCTCTGAAATTTTGTTTTATGCACTAATCTAGGTTTGTTTATGTTTCTGTATTAGATTTGGTTCCAGAGTCATTATGTATCCAACTTAGGTTTGCTTCTTTGATTTCGGTTTATGTTCTACCTAAGTTTGTTTCTGCTTACAAATTAGACTTGGTTGCACGTTAACATTGTATTATGGTTTATCTATCCATCTTTCGAAAAGTTTTTTTCTAGTTTGTTTGCTTTGTTATTTTTCATGTCATAGTGAAGAAAATATTGAAGCTGTTTCGTATATGAGAAAAGCCTGTAATCAATCTAAACTTTTTTATATATACTAGATGATTACCCGTGCGGTGCACGAGATTAGTTGTCTTGCAATATTTATATATGTGATATTTGTTTGCATTCTATTTTTTTTTGTAGTTTGATTTGTAAATGCAATTTATTATTTTCTATATATTTCAATATATTAAAAATCAATTTATGATGATGATTCGTGTTGTGGATAATATATATTTTTTGGATCCATGTTTATTAGAATATATTTTTTAGATCTATGTTTATTAAAGTTTTGATGCATTACATAATGTGTTTGATTCGGATTCATTTAAGTTTTTAGACTTGTGGGTTATTGAGGTTTGTAGATGTGTGTATGTTAATTTAGGTTTTTATATCTGTGTTCATTTAAGTTGGAGGAATTTTAGAAATGTCGGTTTTGACATATCCTTTTCAAAACCTACCATTTGCTTTAGAAATTGGGAGAGAAAAATAGGCATGAGGAGACACTTTATGAAAAGAGTCATGTCAAAAAGAGTATTTCTTAAAAATTTCTCTTAGGGTTTTTAAACTCATGTTAAATTAGAGTTTTAACTCGTGCTCATTTAAATTATTAAACATCTGTTTGTTTAGCTTTTAAATTTAAGGTTTGTTCATTTGCCATAAATTTATACTTTTTGGTAAACATGAAATAACAAAATCTAAAATATTCAAACTTTAAAAGAAAATACGTATATTTATTGTTATATTTTGACATGAATATGACAGGAATTCAAGCAATATTGTCATTTATATTTTTGACTCATTTTTATTTAAATTCTTAGACACTTGTTATTTAAGTTTTTAGATTTGTGTTTATTTAGATTTTTATATTATTGTTCATTTAAGTTTTTATACGCAAATTCATTTAGGTTTTCATACCCATGTTCATATAAGTTTTTAGATATATGTTCATTTAAATTTATAGACCCATGTTCATTAGGTTGTTAGTTTAACTCGTGTTCATAATAATCGATTTTTAAAGTAACTTAAATCAGTTTTATATATTTTTGACCCGTGAATATTGTCTAAAATTACGCTAACTTATATTGTATTCCTTTCCTCTAATATATTATGTACTTCTCAAGGAAAAATATAATCACTTAAATGCTCTAGATCTTTTTAGTTCCTATAACTATAATAAAAAATGACTAATAACTTTTATAAAAGATAAACGAAATATTTAATATATTTTTACAATAAATAAATCCTGAAATTTTTCTCTACAAAATACTATTTAAGTAAATATGGTATGTGTGTTTACGAAATTTCATTATTAATGTTAAAAATAAGTAATTATGAAATTCTGATTATATTATTACTTAAAGATAACCAGTGTATTGTAGATAGATTCAAACATTAAAAAATCTTATATAATAAATTTTATGTATCTCGACCCAAATAACATATCTTCTTTGTTTTTATAATCATAGTAAACAATAAGTCATATATGTTTGTAAATTGATTTAAAAATTTGTATAATAATCAATACTAATATATGTTTGTAAATTGTTTTAGAATTCATGTATTATAATGGATACTATACTTGTATAATAGATAGGTCCAATAATTACACATAAATCTTTTATAATAAATTCGGAAAAGTTATATGTATTTTGACCCAATAAATATCTCCTTTGTTCTTTTTTTTTTGTTAAACTATCCCATTTGTTTCTATAATAACGAAAACTGCTATTTGTTTATAAATGGATTTTGAATAATTATTTCCAAAACTATAACTCAAAATATTGACAATATTATAGCTAAATTATAGTATTATAATTAATACTATAGCTAAATAATAGAGATAAATATAAAACATTATAAATGTATATTTATAATTATTACATATACATCCAAATATTTCAAAGAAATATCCTCTATTACAAAGAATATCCTCTATTATCTATTAAATCAATTATATGTATATTGCCAACCATACATAAGAATTATAAATGATCAAAAGAATTCTAGTTTCAATAAGTCGTATTGACATTCTTAAGATGTGTAACTTTGTTCTATTCAAAAGACTGGATCTTGCATTGATGTCTATCATCAACATAATCTTATACATAAACGAACTTGGTATACTTCTTCTAAAATTAGTAGAAACAGAAGGAGGATAAAGATATCTAGCTAATCTACAAAAAAAAAGAAGGACAATTGTGAAGAGGTCTATGCTAATTCTAAACTCATGGTAATGTACATATATAGTATAGTAGTAGGGTTTGGTAAACAATTTAATTCAAATTGTTTAAAATTTTTATAATTACCAAAATGTATAAAAATTATCAAAATATATATTACAATTAATATGATTTGAATGAATTGTATATTACAATTAATATAACTCAAATGGTATATTACAATTAATATGCTTATATCTATTTCTTAATTAAATAGATAAGTTGTAAAATAAATAGTAAACAATAAATTTGAAATATTCGGATATTAATTTCAATGTTACACTTCATATATAGGTTTAGCACAATATTAAATGTCATTCATTGATATGTTTTGACAAAATTATGCCTTGATAATTCTCTAGCAAAGACTAATCTATAATAGCGTAGAATATAATATAATATTATACATCATTGTAAGGTTATTTTCATAAAATGTTATCTTTTGTTATATAGAGGAAAACTAATATATGTCATAAATGGATTTTGAATTGATATATTATAACCAAATTTATAGCTAAGTTATGTGTAGTATTATAATTAGATTATTAAATTACGAAATCTTTTGAATAATAAATTCAATCAATTAGTTCCTATAATTATGAAACAATTAATATAGATATGTAGAAATGGTAAACGAATATATCATCATCAATATTATTGCTATAATTTTTGAATATATTATAATCAAAATTATAATTAATACTATAGTTAAATTATAGAAACACAACAGATTATAATCTACGATTGTGAAAATAAATATTTAATAAGAAATTCAAATAAATTATATGTATATCGACCAAAAAAATAGCATCTCATTTGTATATATAACTATAAAATTATAACTAATTATAGATAAAAAAATGGATTTTTATGTATCCAACCAACCGTATCTAATCTTGTTTCCACAAAATCAAATTATATTGTTTATATATTTTTAAAATAATAACTAATATAAAAATAAAAATAGGATTTCGAATTTTTGTTTCTTATAATAAATACTATACCTAAACTATACTATTATAATCAATGTATTTTGATAAAATTTTCAAAACAATTATATGTATCTTGAACCAACTGTTGGAGGTGAATCCGAGATCCTACTTCGGTCCACGGGAAACAATGACCAAAATACGCTAAGTATTCAACTTTGGAGAAACACCCAAACTCGCAACTTGGACAGTTTATTCATGTCGGAAGAATTCTTTCTCGGAAGCGTAACAAAGCTTGAAGGAAATCGGACGACACGTCATCAACAAAGAATTGAAAATTTTCCTATTCCTAAATAGAAAAATTCCAAAAATCTAGCAGAGAATCTTTTAGATAAGACAGAATCTTCAAATATGTATATTTTCCTTATCTCGATTTATTTGTAACCGCCTCTATACTCTATAAATAAAGGAATAGTCCTTAAACAAGGGACACTCTTTTTCGTGAACAAGAAGTAATAAGAGCAACTCGTCGTAACATTCATTCCGCAAAAGTACTCTTACTCTCTGAATCTCGTAGGATCCTTGCCCAGTTTTCTTCACCCTTATTCAGGAACCGGTTGATTCCCTTGTGCTAAACCTGGTTCCAACAGTTGGCGCCGTATATGAGGAAGATATTGAAGGAATCCTTAACTTAGGAGTCAAGAGGATCTATGCGGAGAGGATAGCCGGAGACGAAATCGCCATCAATTCACCTACTGGAAGAGAAGAAAATCTCCAAGAGAACAACAGCGATCCACCAATTGGATCACCACCAAACTCAGTTCAGACACAAGGAGAAGATCGCGTCAATTCTCAAAAACGAACGGAACTTCCCGGTCCACCTCCAGGACCGACTTCAATTGAAGCTATGTTGCGTAATATGATTGCGCAATATGAAGCCTACGACAAACGGAACTCGGAGAGGCTCGATAGAATATAGTCTCAGCTAAATAGAGAAAGCTCTCCAGCAGCAGCAAACAACCGGGTCGACGAAGGTGTAATTGCGAGTGTTCAATGGAATCTGTTTGGCGAGATGTCAAGTCCAAGTACGACCAATGCAGTCAGACATGAGCAACTAAAGACTCAACAGGCGCCAAGACAACCTGGGCCAGTAATGATAGATGCATCGACAGTATACAAGATGGTGGAAGACATGAGGTTGCAATTCCACCAAGTAACCAGTTCGGCACTAGAGATCTAAAGAATCTTAGCTCAGCCTCGAAATTCGCCTTTCGATGCGAGGTTGAAAAAGGTCTCGGTCCGAAGAGATTCAAGGATTAGATGTCCCTTATATGATGGGCCAACTGACTCGATTCAGTTTATGAGCGCCTTCCACGTCATGATGAACGGGGTAAACTATAACCTGAAGCAAGAAGATGTGGCGTACTGCCAGTTATTCGTCGAGAACCTAACCGGAGATGCTATGACTTGGTTTACCAAATTACCGGCAGGATCAGTTCACAACTTCACTCAACTCGCCGAACTCTTTATGAAGCAATATGCTCTGGTCTTCAATCAAGATACCTCAACCACCGAGCTAAGGTCATTAAGACAAGGATTTGACGAATCCCTTAAATCGTATCTTGGACGATTTAAGAAAATCCTCACCAAAGCCAAAGTAAGTGACGACATGGCTATTGAAGCCCTGCGAACAAGAATGGTTACGGACTAGGCCCTACGGCAAGATCTATTCATCAATAGACCAAATACCATTTCGGACGCCCTATGCAGAGCTTTGTGCCACGCGGAATACGTAGAAGAAAAGAAAATCCTCTCTAAAATCTAGAGGACCCACAAAGACACTGGGTCCAAAGAGACAAAGGATGAGCACCAGGAACCAAGGCAGCATAACTACAAGGGAAAATATTATCCACGCCCCAACTGAAGAGTTAACCTCGGCAGTAATGTCATATCCGTTCATGCGATAGGCAATGGATATAGTTGGACCAGTACCAGCATCTCGTCAAAAACGCTTCATGTTGATAATGACTGACTACTTCTCAAAGTGGGTAGAAGCCGAATCTTTTTCTCACATCAAAGATAAAGACGTAGTAAAGTTCGTGTGGAAGAACATAATATGCAGGCATAGACTCTTTTATGAGACCGTAATAGACAATGGATCTCAATTCATCTCGGCAAAAGTCACCAACTTTTGCACTAAGTGGAATATCCGAGTTAACAAGTCTACTCCAAGAAATCCATAAGGAAACGGACAGGGGGAAGCGACGAATAAATAGATAATAGATGGGATCAAGAAAAGATTAACAGAAAAGAAAGGGAATTGGGCTTCCGAACTAGATGGCGTACTATGGTCACATCGTACTACTCCGAGACGTCCAACCGGACATACCCCATTTTCTTTATCTCATGGAATGGAGGCCCTTGCCCCAGCAGAAGTGGTTGTTCCAACCTTGTGACGAGAACATCTTCCCGAACACGAAGACTCCAATGGTCAAGCAATGGAGCAAAGCATAGACGACTTGGAAGAGGTACGAGATGAAGTGCTTCTCCAAGTACAAAATTATCAACAACAAGCGGCAAAGTATTATAACATGAAGGTTCGAGGATGACACTTTTCAATTGGAGACTTGGTCCTCCGAAAAGTATTCGAGAACATCGCAAAACTTAATGCCCGGAAATTGGGGGCCAACTGGGAAGGCCCATACATAATTTGCAAAGTCGTAAAACTAGGAGTCTACAAGATTGCAACAATGGAAGGAGAGATGGTTCCACGCAGTTGGAATTCAATCAATCTCAAGAAATACTACTGCTGACGACTTGCCTACTCGACAATCTAAGAGAAGTTAACACACATCTCTAAAAAAATAATAATAAATAAAGCATGTAATCAAAACTACGTTTTGACTTGATCAATGTAGGGTACGTAGGTAACCTTCGGGTGCAGCTAAAACTAAATAAAAATTTGATAAGTTCCCCTCTTTACGTCATAAAAAAAAGGGGAGGGGCAGAGACCCTTACTATACAAAAAAGCCGAGTCTTAAAATCTTGCCGAGCTTGAAATCTCGAAAAACTTTCAATAAGTATCGTCAAAAAAAAAAAAAAAAGGGTTACACCCTAACTCTCTTCTTGAAACGAGATCAAATTCTCGCAAAATTTGAAACAGAGTCTTAAAACCTCTCGCTATAAAAGAACGAGTCTAAAACTCTCATTGGGTCTTAAAATCCCACTCACAATGACGAGTCTTAAAACCTCGCCGAGGTGAAATTCTCGGAAATAATATAGTTAAATTCGAAACTCCACTTAACCGAGATCAAACTCTCGTAACAAACCTTTGACAAAACAAAACCACTAGCATGCAAAAACGAGTCTTAAACCTCGAACGGGTCTTGAAATCCCACTCTTAATTTCTGAATTGAATAGATTCGCCGAGAAGAAATTCTCTAAAATAATACAACTCAAGTCAAAATCTCGTCCAATACCGAGATCAGTCTCTCGATAGACTAACTTGTCGCTGAATGGCCGAAGCAACAGTAAGATATTATGCAAATTTCATTCAAGTAAAATAAAGTAAGACATTATGAGGATTATTTCCGAGATCAACTTCTTACAACACTTAAACTGAGTCTTAAAATCTCAGCTTTAAAACGCCAAACAGTGAAACTCCCTCTTTCCTAACAAACGGGATCAAACTCTCAACTTAGGGGAACTTAGCTAAACGCATAAACAAGAAAAGATCTCGGGATTAATCTTTATAATTCTTCGCTTATTATATAAGTCGCTTTTGGCAAATTTCGGAAATCAAAATACGAACAATGATTCTCATTAAATGAATTTCATTATACAAGAAAAGCAAAATAATTACAAGGCAAATTGCCGAATACAAAGATCAAAGAGATGACTAGAAGACAACGAGATAACAACTACTACAAGTCCAAGAGATGACTCTTAGAAACACCAAGTCGGCAATTACAAGAATCAAAGAGATGACTTTGAGAAAGCCAAACGGTGGTTACAAGAAATCAAAGGAGAAAATCCTACAAAGTAAAAATTCAGACAAAAAACAGATAGATCAATCTTTGGTCTGATCATTGTTCTGAGACGCTTCCCCAATCTCGAAAATCGGGACGAGCAAATCCCCGGGTTGTAGTGGCATCAATTACACGGTCGGAAAGTGATTTGAGAACATTCATGGACCCAAAAAATTGGGCATATGTCAACTGGGCATTCAAATTGACGTCCAAATCATTGAAACGAGCGCCAATTTGGTTGAAACGCTCATCCAACTGAACTTGAAGATCATTATAGATCTTCTTCTTCTCGTCAATCACAAGTTGACGAAGCCTCAAGTCGAAGTTCTCCTTTATACAATCCAACTCAGACTGCAACCCCTGGAGTTTGTCATTAGCCTTCTCAAAGGACTTGAAGGCCTCGCCGCAGTCAGACTCGGCGCACTTGAGCGTCTCGGACAAAGCCGCGTTCTGCTTAGTCAAGCGGAGGACATTCTCACGCTCAAGCTTCAAGTCGTCTTTTAAACGAGCGGCTTCCTCCTCGGCAGCAGTTACCCGAGACCTAGCCTCCACCGTCTCAACTTGGCCCTGGCCAGCTTGGCCAGAGGGTGCCGAGTTCCTCCGAGCATTCCCGCTTGGGTTAGCTCGGGATCTCTCCCGTTGGAGCATAATGCCATTAAGGCACGAAATGAACTGCAAAGATGAAATACGTTAGCTAGAGCAAATAAACACCAAACCTTTTTAAAGAGTAGAATATCGGAAGAAGAGTTACATGGCAAAGCAAAAACATAACTTCTTCGTATTCCTCCTGATTCTCCATACGATCAGGAGAGGGAAGGAGTTCAAGCATCGTCCAAATATGACATATTAAGTCGGCACATTCCGTCCGAGATTCTAAAATAGACCTCGGATCGAAATGGTCATGAACGAAGCGGAAGTTGGGAAGTCTCCTACCCCTCCCGCGAGAAGCGCTAGCAGCCCCAGAACGAGTCACCACTCCAAGAGATGAAGTTGTCGAAGGCTCAACTCTTGCCCTTTTTTGAGGGCGCACATAATCACGACCGGAAGACGGAGGGACCTCAACGATGTCCCTTGGGATTGGAGCAGTAGTACGGCGAGTAGTCCCAGAAGCCCCGCCACGAGAATCAGCATTGATTCTATTCAAAGCAGCATTGATGGTGTCATCGACATTCGGGAGATTAAAGTCATCAAGACCCATTGTTAAAGGATTTAAAATATTAGAAAAAAAGTTTGAAGTTGGAAAAAAGTTCAATGAAATGATAAAGCAATTCGGAAGAGGACTTAAGCAAAAGCTGGTGAATGGTAAAATGCAAGAATAATGTGGTATTTATAGGAATTTTCCGGAAGCTGAAAAGACGTCTAAAGGTAATAATGACTCAGTTGGTGAAAATCGAGGAAATCATTTCGATTACCCCTATCATAAAACGACACGTGGACCGAAGATTCCAAAAGCAGGTAATTTTCTGACTCGGAAATTCCGACTTGAACTTTCCGAGTCTGGGGGGGACAATTGTTGGAGGTGGATTCGAAATCCTACTTCAGTCCACGAGAAACAATGACCAAAATACGCTAAGTATTCAACTTTGGAGAAACGCCCAAACTCGCAACTCGGACATTCTATTCATGTCAGAAGAATTCCTTCTCGGAAGCGTAACGAAGTTTGAAGGAAGTCGGACGACACGTCATCAACAAAGAATTGGAAATTTTCTATTTCGAAATGGAAAATTTCCGAAAATCTAGCAGGGAATCTTTTAGATAAGACAGAATCTTCAAATATGTATATTTTTCTTATCTCAATTTATTTGTAACCGCCTCTATACTCTATAAATAGAGGAAGAGTCCTTAAACAAGGGACACACTCTTTTTCATGAACAAGAAGTAATAAGAGCAACTCGTCGTAACATTCATTCTGCAAAAATACTCTTACTCTCTGAATCTCATAGGATCCTTACTCAGTCTTCTTCACCCTTATTCAGGAACCGGTTGATTCCCTTGTGCTAAAGCAGGTTCCAACACCAACCAATATCTCATTTTTTTCCATAATTATAAAAAACAATAATGAATACATGTGTTGATTTTAAGTATGATTCTATGATAATATTTGACTTTTTATGATTAATACATAAATAAACATAAAATTTCAAAAAAATGTTCATACAATATATTGAAATAAATGAGTTCTTAGATAATATAAAATATGAGATAACATAATAGGTAATAATTTTAAAAACTACACGATCAAAAATAAATTCTGAACTTTTATATATGTATACAAAGTAAAACCGAGAAAGCATGCTAACTAAGTCTTATTCACAATCGAAAAAAGCAAAAAAAAAAAAAAAAAAAAAATATTAAAAAAAANAAAAAAAAAAAAAACAATATTACAAGTAATAATGACAAGTTATGAATGTGGTCGGATATTCAGATGAGTTCAATAATTATGTGCTAAATGTTGGTTTCATTTTAAAGATCCAAACATATATGTTGGGACAAAAATGTTAAAGGTATAGATCCATTGTCTCATTTTAATATGTATTACAATTAACAATTTGTACGGAGGCGATATATAATATTTGTATACATAACAAACTTTAAGTATTAGTGGTAATTCAAGTATCATCTTGCTTGATGGATGTGGTCTTACATAATTGTTGGTCAAGCTGTCAAGTCAAATTTATGTTGGGTGCCATTAGTATTATTCTTTGTTTCAAATAACCACTTACTGTTTCCTTTTATGTAACATATGATTGTACCATATAAAATCAGATCACTTCGCATATCAAACAATAGTAACAAAGCCAACAAGGCTAACTAAAATTTGATGTGATCTAAATGATGTTTGTTGAGCAACTTTTTAAAAACATTTGAATAATATAATTTAGATCAAAATGGTTTTTTGTTAGTTATATTTAAAATTTTAAATATAAATTAATAGAATACTATACATATTTAATTAATTTGTGTATAATATTTTTTAATTAGTTAAGTAAATTAATGTGTTAATAGATTTGTTATTTTTGGAACATTACAGAAGTTATAAATTTAATATTTCCGTGCTCAAATTTTGGAATCTTTATATTTTAGTTATATTGGATTAACTTAGCGTTTTTCATTTATTGTTTGTAAACAGAGAAATTTTATATAATAAAAAAAAGAAAATGGAAAACACCAACATTTAATTCCACAAAATTGTACTACATGATTTCTAAACACCCATGATTTTTGTTTCAAAATTTACGTCAATAAAATTGGAAAATATGCCCAAAATTAATTTTTAGTGATGGAGCATCATCTTAACGAATTAGAAATCAATTGTAACTTAACATATTACTAATATCTAAATTTATGGTGATATAATGTTTTCTGTGGATTTCTTGCATATAAACGCAACCGAGATTGTACTTACACACGATTTTTTTATTGACGTTAACCACTGTAATTCAAATCCCCTACCAATCTTGACGTCGACGAAATCTTCAACTCTTACAACGACTCTGCTTGTTTCGAATATGAAGTTCCTAAAAGTGGTAAAACATATTAATAATTTTTTTTCTAAATATTGAATGATTTAAAACATACTAAGTGTTATTATTATTTATATGTAACTCTGTATTGTTGAAAATTACAGAGAAAGAGGAATACGATAATGATGTGGGATATGATTGTTCCTCTCAAGATGAATATTACCTAAGTGATGTTGAAGATATTACACCCAAACAAGCCAAAGTTGAAGTAGATGACAAAATTCTAAATGAGGCAAAAGAGGGATGCGAGTTATTATCCATGATTGTGAAAATCATTTCCAAATTTTGTCGTCCTCTCAAAGATGGCAACGTCTACAAAACTAAACAGACTGCATCTAAATCTTCAAATAGAAGCATATCTGCCAAAAAATCAAGTATTAGTCTTTGCACCACAATTTTCTATATCTTCAAGTATTTTATATGTTAATACAAGTTCATATTGTCAGGTTACGTTGATGATGGTGACCCAATATATAAATGTAAATATTGTGGTGCTTTATTTTGGTATGCTCAGTGTATAAACTAGAGAAGAAGATCAAACAAACCAATATATACAGGGTGTTGTTTTCAAGGACAGGTTCAATTGCCTTTGTTAAAGGATTCTCCTGAATTATTGTGGGTTTTGCTAACCACGATGACAAAATTTTAAAACATTTCAGAGACAATATCAGAGCTTATAACAAGAATTTTTGCATTCACATCTATTGGAGGGAAGGTCGATAGATCAGTAAAGAAAGGTCGTGGTCCTCAGATGTTTACTTTGCACATGCAAAACTATCATCTAATGAGTTTCTTAAAACCTAAAATTGGTGATTTTGCTAATTTTCACATCTGTACATTGTTGACACTGAAAATGAGATACAAAATCGTTTGAATATATTGAGGTATTAGGATTAACTTTTGATCATAACTTATATGCATTAATTTGTATCATGTTTTCACATTTGAGTTTCAACATGATTTTTAGCAAAGGACAAGATGATGGAAAGGTAAACAGAGAAAGAAATTCAGAAAAGAGATTATAGAGGCTCTCAATAAACTCTTGGATCATCTCAGCCCTCATGCAAAAGCTTTGAAGTTTGCAAGAGACATGTTTGATATGAACGAAGAAGAAAATCTGCAAATGAGAATAATTTCAAAACAGGAAACTGATGAAAGGCTATATTTTCAACTGCGTCTAAGTGTGGTGCTTTAATTCCCGAAGATTTTGAGGAGAATATAGATAAGCGAGATATTTTGCTTGAAGAGATGTCTGGAAAGTTAAAAAGAATTGTTGAGCTTCATCCTTCCTATATGGCACTATAATATCATGTAATTTTCCCTAGGGGTGAGGATGGATCCAAGGTTCATATTCAAAAGCGGAAGACTGTTGATATTGGTAAGAAAACTAATCAAAATATCAACATGAGATGGTGGTTTGCATTCCGACTTCAGGAAAGAAAAAAAGGAGAAACATATTCTAATGAGATCTTGGCGTATACTCCAACAATTTGTGGTGGCTACACCATGATCAAATCCAATAGACTTAGATATGTTTCCAGAAACAAAACTAAGCTGAGGAGTACCACGATTGAGAAAGTAAAACAAGCTAAGGTAGCAAAGAGTCGTGATTTGAGCAATCATGGAAAAAGTGTAGCTACCCCTAAATCTTTTACAGGAGGACCTAGATACATGCATTCAAGCTATCTAGATGCAATGGCAACCTATGAAACTCTAGGTTATCCTGATTTGTTCATCACCTTCACTTGCAATCCTAAATGGCCTGAAATCACTCGGTTTGTGGAATAACGTGGTTTAAAAGCTGAGGACGTCAGCCCATTCATTTTTTCAAAAACGTTCAAGATCAATCTTGATCATCTAATGGAAAATTTCACTATGAATCATATATTTGGCAAGACTCAACCAGGTGAAATAATCTAATTTCCATTTGTCTATATTATACTATATTATAACAATTTTAGCATCAAGACAACAAATGTTTCACCAAATATTTAACAGCTATGTATACTGTGGAATTCCAGAAGAGAGGCCTACCACATGCTCATATCTTATTATTCATGGCTTCAAGTTTTAAAATTCATACCTCTTATCAAGCTGATAAGATTATAATCACAAAGATTCTTGATAGAGATTTGGAGCCTGAGTTATATGATGTTGTCAAAGAGTGTATGATTCATGGTCCATGTGGTCATGCAAATCCTAAGCAATCATGTATTGTAGATGGAAAGTGTTCAAAGTTTTTTCCTAAAAAACTTTCAGATTTTACATTTGTCAACAATGAAAGATTCACGGTGTACAAGAGAAGAGATTCTGGATGATTTGTGGAAAAAAATGGTTTAAATTGTGATATCATATATGATGTGCCTTACAACAAGAAGTTATCTTTGAGGTATCATGCTCACATTAATGTGGAATGGTGCAATCAAGCTGGAACATGCAAATATCTTTTCAAGTATGATACTAAAAGTGCAGATCGTGTCACAGTTGCTGTTGAGCCCACTATTCCGAGTACATGTACTAATGATTCTACAAATTTAGTGCAAAGAAATAAAGTGAAAGACTAGTTCAACTGCAGGTAAATTTTATATTTTTCGTATTATTTTATAAAAATATGTATTTAACTTATGAATTTGCTAACATCTAATTGAATTATTTGTTTTCTTTTATTTCACAGGTATGTCTCTACGTGTGAGGCTATGTGGCGTCTTTATTCATATGACGTTCACTAATAATCAACACCGGTTGTGAACTTGTATAACCATGATGAAGGCAAGCAACCAATATATTACAAGGAAGATGACACAACAAATATTGTCATTGGAAAGCACAAGGTTGGGAAAACTCAGTTTCAAGCATGGTTTGAGTTAAGTAAGATATATTCAATGGCTAAGCAACTGTTATATAAGAAATTATCCAATTAGTTTATATGGGATAGTAAACAAACAAATTTCAAAAGAAGAAATGATAAGAGTTTTGCTATTGGCTGAATAAATTATGTTCCAAGGAAGATAGAAAAATCCTACTACCTAAGAATGCTTTTAAGGCATCAAAGAGGACCTACCAGTTATAAAGAGTTGACAACAGTTAATGGTATTGTGCATGAGACGTTCAGAGATGCATGTTTCATTTTGAGGCTGCTTGATGATGATCAAGAGTATGTTAAGGCTATTAAAGAAGGTAGTTTCATGTTTTCAGCACGTTATACTAGGAGATTATTTGTGAACTTACTCCTGTCGGATTCATTGGGTAAGCTTGTTAGCTTGAGGAAGTTTGGGATTTAACATGGAGACTTTTGTCTAAAGATATTCTCTACAAGTTTAGGAAAGATATGAAACAAAAAGGTATTAAATTTTTTCTAATAATTTCTAAAGCGTGTATAATTTGTAATCTATCAACATGTTGTTTACAATTATAATTTCCCTAATTTTAGATATCAATTTGAGCGAAGCAGACATAAAACACTATACACTCAAAGAAATAGATTATCTTTTGGCAAGCCATGGATCATCTCTATCTAGATATGATTGTATGCCATAATTCCACGCATATGAAACTACGACTACAAATCAACTTATTTGGGATAAGCTCAATTACGATCATGCCAAATTAGAAGAGTATCTCGCATAATGGTTACCCAGAGCCACATAAGAAAAAAAGAAGATATTTGATGAGGTACTCGACACTGATTTACATGGTAGAGGTGGATCCTATTTTGTATCTTATTTTGGAGGAACTGGAAAAACATTTTCTTAGAGATTACTGTCAGCCGCCATAAGATCTAAAGGAAAAATAGTTTTAAACGTTGCATCTTGCGGAATAACAACCTTTTTGTTGGATGGTGGGAGAGCAGCACACTCAAGGTTCAATATACCTATATATGTTGATGAATTCAACACATGTTCTATTACAAGAGATTCTGAAATAGGTGAGTTGATGAAAGAAGCAAAACTCATTATTTGGGATGAAACCCCGTGATAAGTAAATACTATTTTGAAGCACTAGACATAAGTCTACGGGATCTTATTCGTGACTCTGAAAACATAAGTTTTGGGAAATGTTGTGTGTTTTGGTGGGGATTTTTGGCAGATTTTGCTAGTAATACCTTCTGGACTAAGACAAGAAACTGTGTTTTCATCTTACTTGATGTGATCGTGAGAAGTACGGAAGCTAAAGCTAAGGATGAACCGGAGCTGGTAGGAT
>OVAX01003420.1:0-19838 GCA_900406405.1 Lepidium africanum
TCTATAGCAATCAATTCCTTTTGCTTCCACTTAATCTATTTCCAAAAATATCTCTCTCATAGGCAATGAGTCAAGGGTCAAGAGATTAATCTAAGAGAATTACAATATGATAGGATGCTCAAAGAGACAATGAAGCTCTATCTTACACAAGAAACAACAATTTAGTTCACTTAGGAATTTTATCAAATACCTTGTGTGCAACAAAACTCATAGCTTCTAGATTCAAGATATTAAGTCAAATCTAGCCTTAAGAACATCTAAATTTAAGAATCTAACATCCTAGAAACAAAACCCAATCATCAAAACCCTAGATTTATCAAACTTTCAACTCAATAAGCATAATGAAAAAGATAAAGAGAAGAGATCAAGACGAAACTCTAGATAGATGGTTTGATCTTGAAGATCCACATGAAGAACAAAGTCTCTTGATTAATCTCCCTTCAAAGTATCAACTCTTCCTAAGAAGGTTGGATCCAACTCTCCCTAAAGAGGTTGGAAAAATATGAGAAAAGTTGTTTTTTTTTTTCTCACAAACAAGGTATTTATAGTCTTAAAAATAGGGCAACAAGCCCAAAAATGGCCCAAAACAAATGGGTCTGGGGTTACCCATGACACACCGGGTTAAACCAATCAAAAGGTGCCAAGTTAGAGTGGTTTCAACAGGTTCTCGAGCATGTCTAGTCGCAGCTCGGGTCGCGGGCTGATCAGCGGATATAGTTTCATCAACTCTCGGCCAGTGCAGGTCGCAGGCTAGCTGGCGGTTGAATGACATAGGTTTAGTAAATTGGTCTTAACTTTCTTACCGCTTGTCCAAATTCCTTCAAACCACCGCAAAATGAAAGCTGACTCTTGTGGCTATCTTGGGACACAACCAATTCCGTTGAGGGGAAGGTTGTTATCCATCATCATCTTTAGGAGCTTTGGAACTAGCCTCGGGTAGGTAAGGTTGCGGCCCAGCTTTGCATACATCTTCAACTTTCTTTTCTTTGGGCCTTCTCTCCTCTAAGCATAGTCCCAACCTCCAAGCATCCAACTTCTTCATTTAAGCTCCAATCTCCAACGTGTGAGGTCCCAATCACCTAAAAAAACCGAAAAACAAGAAAAAGTGCAAATGCAAAGCCTAATGACATTAATGTATGAAAATAACTCTATGTGAACCTAAAGTGACATGATATGCAATTAAATGACAAGAAAATGATGCTAAAATGAGATGAAAGTTAGGATAAATATGAGACACATCAGATACTCCTCACACACATTACCAAAATAGATCCTCTATTCGTCCCCCATCTATCCAGAGGCAAGACAACGAAATCAAGCCTCAGCTGATTGGGTTAGTGAAGCAATATGTCTTCAATGGTCTCCCAAGAGAGAATCCGATGGATCACATCGAGAATTTTGAGGATATGTGCAATACAACAAGTTCGAATGGAGTCCCTATGGATTATGTTAAATGTAAGTTGTTTCACCATTCACTTTCTGACAAGGCTTCAAGATGGTTGTGATCTTTACCTCCAGGTTCACTCACTACTTGGGAAGAAGTCAGAGCAGCATTCTTAGATCAGTTCTACACCAAAATCGAAGACTGCATCTTTGAGACGAAAAATTTCAGTGTTTCAGCAACGTTCTGGTGAGTCATTGAATGAAGCTTGGGAGTGTTTCAAGGAGTATCAGCGAGATTATCAACACCACGACTATTCAGATGAGCAGTTGCTTAATACCTTCTATGGTGGAATCGAGTGGGAGTATAAAAACTATCTGAATGTTGCAAGTAATGGAGACTTCATGACTAATACTAAGGATGAAGCCTTCACCCTCATCGACTACTTGGCAACAAGTTCTGGTAGTCACTGTCCACAGTATGACAGAGGGAGAAAGGTCAACAACATGGAGATTTAGAGGATAGATGAGATCGCTGAGAAGCTTGACATGCTTATCAAAGCTAATCAAAGGAATCATAGGGGTGTGCATCAGCTAGATGATAGCAGAGAGGTAGCTAAGGTTCAGGATGAATCTGATCTGTCAGAGGAACAGAGAGAAGTTGATTACGTCAACTGGGAGAACAGGGGACAGAACGAACGTGGAAAACCCACATGATGTCGTTTTCCCACCTCCGGCAATGCCTCAGGGATCACATTTCCAAGGAAAACCCTTTGTACAAAATCCTGGTCAGAGATGGAATAACCAGAAACCGTACAATCAGAACTTCGGAGGAAGCAACCGGCAGAAACCATACAAGCCATATCAGTAGCAAGCTCCACCACAGCAAGCTCCAGTGAGTGCTTCTAGTACTTCAAACGACGAGATCAAGGCTTTGATCTAGCAGCTTGCAACTGAGCAGCAGAAAACCACACGAGAGCTCAACACGAAGGTAGACAGCATGTATAACGATTTGAACAACAAGTTTGAGTCAATCTGTGTGCATTTGAAGAAGCTAGACACTCAAGTAGCTCAAACTGCTGAAGTTATAAGAAGACTTGAGGGAGTTCTACCTGGAAAAGTTGAGAAGAATCCAAAGGAATTTGCAATGTTGTGAAATCAGAAATTGAGGAGTATACTGAGAATAAGGAGGCGAGCAAATAGGGTAAGTATAGACCTCCAATTCCATTCCCAAAGAAGCTCACCAAGATAAAGATCAAGGGGAGTTTACAATACCTTACATTCTTGGGAATTTGATCTTTAGTTATGCGCTTTGTGATTCTGGTGCAAGCGTTAATGTCATCTCTCTAGAGACAATGAAGAATTTAGGTATTGGTTTAATGTAGGAGCACAACTCATCCATTTTGTTTGGAGACGCCACTTCTAAGGGCCCAAAGGGGCGATTGACTAATTTCACACTTCTTGTTGGGAACTGCAAGGTTCCAACAGATTTCACTGTAGTTGAGATGGCTAGAGGTGGAGCAGTTCCGATATTGTTAGGAAGACCATTCCTAAACACAGTAGGAGCTAAAATCGACTTCCCTAACAAGAAGGTTGTGCTGGAAAATGTTAATAAGGAAGTCTCCTACCCGATTAGAGCTTCAACCGCTAACATGTGTGGAATGATAAATGTTTCTGCTAAGAAGGAAACAGTTTCTAGAGTTGGAGATTCAGTTTCAGCAGGATTGAGAGGTTGTGAACTTGAGTATGAGTTAGATGAAGAGTAGAGTATTTATCGTGAGCTAGTAGAAGGCTCAACTGAGCATGACGATACAAGTATCCTTAATGTTACATATGATGATTATTCTATGTTTGTTGTTCAAAACTTGTGTCATAAAGTGTTTGCAGGAAGACTTGGACTTGAAACTTTAGGACCATACACCATGAAGGAAATTCGACCTGATGGAACGGTAGTATTGCTGGATGTTATAGGAGCTGAATTCCATAGGAAGGATAAACAGCTTAGAAGGTTCATCGTTGATGAAGAAAAGACTAGGAGAGTGAACATTCCTCCCAAGAGTCAATCCGCCATCTAAATGGCAACCGAGTCAAGCTAATGACTCTAAAGAAATGCTGAGTGGGACGCAACCCACTATTAGGTAGTTTTGTTTTTCATAGTTTTGAGTTTATTTTTCGTTTTGTTTTGTTTTCATTTAGGTGAGAAAGCAAAACAGAGAGCTTTGATCGATCGATCATCGTGGTTTCAGAGTCTTGCACACAACTATTTGATCAACAAGGAGATCGATTGATCAGCACTTCAAGGTACCATGCACTCGACCATTTGATCAACCTGCATCAGCTTGATCGATTGATCGTTGAAGGAAAGGAATTTTGCGCTCGACTATTTGATCGACCTGTAGTGGTTTGATCGATCGATCATCGAAACTAAGGATTTTGCGCTCGATCCTTTCATCAAGCTATAGCTATTTGATCGATCGATCAAAAACAGAGAAAATTTCACGAGTAGGTTGATCGATCGATCGTGACCTGGATCGATCAATCAACGGGCCAAGTAAGTGCTCTATAAAAGGAGAACACAGATTTTTACAGAACTTCAAAAATCAAAACAGTTATTGTTCTTGAGAGATTTTTAAAAAATATCTTCAAACCTTCATAACTTTTTTGATTCTTAACCGTTTTATTTGATTCAAAGGCCTAATTCACTCGGATTTCTTCCCTCTATCCGATTATCCTATTATCTCTTTCGATTGCCAAAGGTATGATTTCCTAATTTGTGATTTATAGAACAAATTGAAGCTTTTGGGGAAGTTTTAGATTTAGATTATCTTGATGTTTTATTGCTTAGAATCCATATACTTTCACTATTATAGGGAATTTCGACGCTTATTTGCTATGTATTAGATTGATTCTTGCCTAGAAATCAATTGTTAGGTTGAAAGAGAACTTTTAGAGATTTTTGGGAATTTAGATTTGAGATTGAGGTTTTGTGGAATTAATTGATGCATTGATGGATTTTATCTATATTGATTATTGAGTTTAGGAATTGATTCCTCAATCATCTCATTTCTATTTCAGATTTCCTAATTCTCAAAATTTTGTGGAGAAACTAAACCTTGTTTTTCTCTTTTTGATTGTGGTTGTTTACATACGATGGTGAGAACTAATGAACCAAGGAAACCTACAAAGAAGTTCAGGAGATCTGCCGATGTTGAAACTGGACAATCCTCTAGTGGAACGGCTCTTAGAGAGCGTTTATCGTGGCCTAGACCCGATGAGGAACCTTTTGAGAAAAATCTTGGTAATCGGTCTAATCCGAAGTTGCTGAAAAGGGATAATGCCTACGTGAGGCATACAGCTGAAGGCGGATGACAAAAGTTTCATGGGGTCTTTTACGATCAACTGTTGAGGAAAATGATACTCCCGACTAAGTTTCTCTGGCCTGCTACTTTGGATAAGTTAGGGATCCTAGATGACATTGGTAGTATGCTTGAGAGGCTTGGTTTAGGTAGTTTTGGGGCTACACCGTATCCACTATACCCTGAGCCGGTTCGTCAGCTTCTAGCTTCTTTTGACATCCATTTGGCTCACACACATTAGGAACCATATGGTTAGAATTGTAGTGAAGCTTCTCGGGTCCACTATTATTTACAAGGAGATCAACCCTATTGTTACGAAGCCAGAGTTGGAGGTTTTGCATCATGTTATTGCTCCAGTGATTCCAGATCTCTATGGTGATGCTCCTACTCCTAAGTATGGACCTTGTGACATCAACTGGGGATACGTTTTTGCAAGCTTACTTCCGCAATGTCGCTTCAGAGGTGAACTAGAAAAGCCGCTAGCTGAGACCATTGGTAGTCTTCTCACGCTAATCTTTCAGTTCCTCAAACTTAACCTCAGCAACACTCAGAAGAACGAGAGAATCTCATACATGGATGACTCGGTTTTGACCAACTTCACATACATCAATGAGAAGACCAAGTGGCAGTACTATTCTAGGGAGTACAAGCCCTGTTGGTGCAAGCTTCCAGCTCCTGCAGTCACATCTATCACTCACCGTGAAAACATGGTGTTCGAACCTCATATTACTCATCCGGATATTGCTGAGATCGAAGAAGAGCAGCCTCAGATTCAATACAGTGCTCCTCGGAAGCGTGTTTCCGCCACTCCTACACCTACACCGCCACTTCCTAACGTCGCTCAGACACTTGAGCATATCAATCCCAAGTACAATGAGGAGTATGATGCCCCTCCTTTCTCTGATGACTTCACAAACATAGATTACAGGCGTTGGCACTACGAGAATGAGAAGAGGAAGCACTCGATGAGGAAGTGGCTGTGGGAAGCACTGAGGAAGATTATGTTGTTTTTTACTTGAGCACACCTTCTGAGGACAGGGCTGAGACTAGCACTAGAGATGAGGCACGGAGACCTAATGTTGCTAGATGTCGCTCTAATGATGCATCCGAGGATGAGGATGACCAACCACTGGATCACCGCCTACCACGCCGTCGTCAAGCTCCAGTAGACCGCGAGAGTCAGAGCCTAGAGTAACTCTTTGGATTTTCTTACACTCTATCTTTTATTATGAACTTTGTTTCTTTTGATTTTTATTTTCATCTTCTTATTTTTGACTAACGTGTTTTTCTTTTGCTTTCGTTCTTAGTTTTGATTTTTTAGATAATTTCTATTATTTGCTGTATTTTTGAGCTCTCAAAACTGATGTTTAGGAACTAAGTTTTTATTCATGTACTTTTCATTTTAATTCATTTTTCCTTCTTGTTTGTGTCAGGATTGTGAAATGTGTACCTATGATCGATTTATCATTCCCACGATCGATTGATCACGTGCACAGGTTCACTTTGTTCACTATCCATTTCTTTTGTCATTTTTCATTTGTTTCTCTTACAAGTTGATCTTCCTCTTTCTTGCTCATTTCCACACCGGGACGGTGTGAAGTAAGTCTAAGAGAGAGCACTTGCTATGACTAACAAGTTTCTTTTTTTTTGTTTTTGAGTTATTTTTCATGTTTTTCTTGAGTCAGTTTGTGTCTTGATGAGCTAAAACCATTTTTAGGAACCATGATTTTTGAGGAATTATTGCATTTTCAGGAACTTAAGTAACCATTGTCTCAGATTTGACAGGAATTGATTGACTATTTGAAAACCTAGAGACCTTGAAATTTCTCAACATTACCCATATCCTCTTAGGTATTCAAAGAATCTCATGCCAATTTTACACCTAACCTAACTTAGTTTTCTCGTCAAGGGAGTTGGAATACATTGGGACCAATAGGAATACCTCTGATCTTTTACATAACATTAAACAAGCAGAACTCTCCTTCTCCTACCACAACATCTTTAATTGAACATCAATCTAGTAGTTTACACTTAACAACTATTTTGGTAGTAGTACTAGCTTCCGACATAGAAACATTATCACACTACTTCCCTTGAGCTAAGCCACAAACTTGAAGTTGTAGATCCACAATCTGGTTGATCAATACCACCTGTTTAGCTTTAAGCTTCTGCACATATGCATTTGTACACTGCATGAAAGCTAGTTTTGTTACAGTCACCCCTATGCCCATCCCTCTAACTCTGCTAGGCTTGTCTCTTCCCAACACTTGTCTCACCGCATCATCTGTAATGCTAGTACTACCAGTGGATCCAATCTTCGTGTCAAGAGATTTTATTTTTTTCCTGAGACAAAGTTCAATGAAATTAATGAACGATATACAATAAGTAGAGGGAATCAGTATTTCATGAGACAAGTAGTTTAATGATATTACTTACAATAGTTTCTGCATATTCAGGTTTCACAGGTGTCCCATTTGCATGAGTATGTCCTGCTATCTAAATTTGGCTCCTAGTAACCTGTGAAGGATCATAACTCTTCTTCTTTTACAAGCAAAATGAGCTGTTTAACAAAAATATTAAGTATAAATATTTGTGCCTTTCATTTAGTTAGACCCATACCATTTCATACCCCAAGCGAGTCATTTCCTTATGGTTGGTGGTATGGGAAATTTGTGTCTTTCTCAGCTTCCTAAATCTGTCACTATGATCCTATTAAAGCAATCCAAAATAATTATTTTCTCATTCAAACAATAGTTGATATACCTCAATTTTTATCGGTTTTAAGCTCATTAATTCGTTTGTTTTCAGAGTCTTTATCTGCATTTTAGAGTTTTTTCAGGTGGAAAAACGAGAAGAATTTGGATTACACACGTGAAGTTTTGTTTTGAAGGATTTTGAGCATTTTCTGGATTTTCAGCAAAAGAATAATGATCGATCGATCAACCCCTTGCTCGATCGATCACTATCTTCAGCCAAAGCAACACTCAACCTGTTGATCGACCTCATATCTCATGATCAATTGATCACATTTACAGCAGAAGCAGCGCTCGACCTTATGATTGACCAAGCTATGTGAGAGATCGACCACTCATTTGGGATCGATCGATCAACGAAGCTACGAGAGATAACCTAATTTTCCAATTTTGTATCTGCAAGTTATAGACCATATAAATACTCTTTTTCCTTATTTCGTTTGAGCGAGAACAGACTTGTGAGAGACCTTTTTACAGTAGTTTTAGCTTTTGTAAGCAGGGAGAAGAATTCCTACAGACCTTGAGAAGAATTTTCGAACACTTTTTATATTTCTATTGCAATTTCATGTTTTCTTCTACAATGATTTTTGTTTCTATTTCTATTATGTCTGAGTAGATCTCTTGTCGGGTTTACGGATTCTAGGGATCTAGGAATCGGTGATTGGGGGTTAAATAGTATTGATTGTTAGGAGTTCTCCATCTAAACTCTTGCTTAAAGCTTAGATTAGCCTGATTAACTAGTTTATGAATTTAGGTTGTTAGCCTTCCAAAAGTGTCTTAAGAACCAGAACTAGTTTAAATGAGCAATTGATTTTAGCCAACGACAGTTGATAGTTAGAATGAATTGTAGATAATTGAACTCATTCGGTAATGCCATTTGCTTCGCTAGGACAAACGAAAGTTAGGATTTTCTAGGTTGCTAAATTGAGTGATAAGTGCCACGATAGTAGACTTGTCAAACTTTTATGTTCAAGTCGAGAACAGAGCTGTAGTTCCCTGAAGAGTTTCCCTAATTAGATTCCTTTTTCCTGATGAATACCCTATGCATGATGTTTTTATTATTGATTGCGAACCGTTTAAGTTTCTAAATTTTCATCACTGATATCGATTTGGTATAGCTTGAAATAGAATAGATAGTCAAAAGTGTAAACTTGGTTCTTCGTGGATACGATCCTTAAGTACTACTACTTCATTATTGTGTACTTGCAGTAGATTATTTAGGGTAAAACCTGACACACATCAATTGTCGATAAATCTGTCACTATAAAACCAGATAAATTGCATATAGAACCTCAACTTCTTCAGAAATTTTATTCTTCACCCAATTCTTCAAAGTTGCCAGTGACTGGATGTTACTTGGTTTCAACGTAGGTATGTCAGCCCTACTAATTTTTTTTACTTGAGCAAGAAGCCTGGACTTAGGCGAATGCCAAAAAGTACCAATCTGCCTAAAAACAACATCCTTTTTCCATTCTTCAATAATATCGAATCTTGCCTGTACATTTTAAATTATATATTAGTACACTATATATAATACAGTTAGAATAAACACATAACTGTAAAGATTAATTACTGAGATACTTGTATTTTATCCCACATTCTTTCCTTTGTTGGCTCGTCCAGGTGCTTCCAATCATTAAGTAATGCATGTACACATTCCCTCACCAAAAGGCTAAGAAAGGATGAAAGTGTGAATAATCTTTACCCATAGGTACACCAAGCGATGTGAATTCAACATTTACCTTTTCATGAATATGTTTAGCAACTCCACGTATCTTTGTTGGCCCTCTTGTCTTCATTTTCTTAGCATTAGGTTCTTCATTTTCAACATCTTCAGTTGATGTTGGCATAGCATCCTCAGTTGGGGGTCGAGAGATATCAGGTTGATTCATGTTCTCCTCTTCTTCACTATAGTGGGAGATATTTGCTTGCTCACCTGCCTCTTCCTCTACATTGGGTGGTGTGTTCTCTTCATCAGGTTGATTCAAGTTATCCTTTTCTTCACTGTGGTGGGAGATATTCACTTGTTCACCTGCCTTTTCAGCCACTTCTAGAGGAACTTGTGTCTTAGTCACAGTTAGAGGCTTATTGCGTCTCATGCTCATGTTAACCGTGGCTGGTGCAATGCCTTGTTGACGTTGACTACGTCATGTGATTCCCAATGTTTTCTTGAAACAGGGCTGACTTATCAAAATATTCCTACAATATCAAAACATCAATTTCCTATTATAACCAATGGCAGCGCTATCAATCCATAACTAAGACCCCTTCACAATAGAAATTTTCATCATCAGAGGACTTGTTACCTAGATCTTCATTTTTAGTAACTAATAAAGGTGCAACAAACCCTTCTTCTGTCTCTAACTCGTGATAACCCCTTGGTGGTGCCCTTATAACTATAGACCACTGTGAAGACTCATCTGTAGAATAGAAGACTTGTTTCGCTTCTGAAACCAAAATATAAGGATCTTTGAGATATGCTGATTGGTTTACATTGAGGTTCACAAAGACAAAACCTTCCTCCTCTTTTACACTATTTCCTTTGTTGGCTCACTTACACTTGAATAGTGGTATCTGGAACATGATAATCCATCATTATTATCTGCTGGATAACTCCATAATAAACAACAATATTCGCCATATGTCTAGTGTCTTTGGCACTAGATCTGCACATGATAAATGCTTCATAAGTTACACCACTATTCTGAGTCTTACGCATTACGTCTTCAGTATGAAATCGATGCCCTTTGATGACATAACCCTTATAAGTCTGAGCTATATGTCGTGGGCCATAAGCCATCCATCTAAGGACTTCTGAATGTTCTTTTGAATTATCATAGAACTGATGACACAGCAGAAACGACAATAAAATTAATTTATGTTAAGTGACTCAACAAATAGTAAAAACTCAACATAACAGAAAAATAGTGTACCTTTTCTTTCACCTAGTGTGAGAACCTCTCTACATGTAGTTTCCAAAGTAGAGTTTCATATCTTGCACATCTAACATCATTGGTTTGCAATTCTCCCAAGTGCATACTATTATAAGTTATAAGATGCATTGAAGTGGTGCACTTACTCTACATATTGAGCCATCACTTTCATGTTCATTAAAACATATAGATAGGCTATGTCTCATTCTTTATCTATAAGAGTGATCTTAAAACCTTCTACAATGGACGACCTTCAAGTATGTATTCACTTGTTTCTACATCTTCATTACGTTTAACTTCTTCTTGAACCGCTATAGAGTTACGTACTCTAAGCAGAATCCTATACATTCACCAGCCAAATATTCTTGAGCCATACATGCTTCAGGCCTTGCATACATATGACTTTAGTGTTTTCATGTACCTATAAGGAAATCAAAAATATATTTAGTTATTAAACACAGCATAAACAATACAAAATATAAAGAAAAACTTTAATTACCTTTCAAATGGATACATCCATCTGAAGTGAACAGGTCCGCCCAGTCTTGCCTCTCTTGGTAAATGAATCAAAAGGTGGAACATTATATCAAAAAGAGAGGGAGGAAAATATCTCTCTAGTTGGCACAATGTCTCTACGCACTTAGCCTCTAAAGTGATCAGTTTCTGAGGATCAATAACACGCTGACATAGTCTATTAAAGAAGCTGCACAATCTAGTAACAGCAACTCTAGGTCCACTAGGTAGCAAGCCTCTTAGAGCATTTGGTAGCAGGTTCTGAAGATGGACATGATGGTCGTGAGAGCTCAGCCCACCAATCATGGGTGGATCGACAAAAACACAGTTGGCAATGTTTGCACAATATCTGTCAGCCCCTCTAAATGAACTTAACCTTTTGTAGAAAACTTTTTTTCTCATCCTATGTCAGCCAATATGCAGCATAAGGTAGATAAGTTTTCTTCCCTCCCTCCTTAACGTGTACCTTCTCTCAAATCCCCATGTCTTCCAAGTCTTTCTGTGCTTTCACACCATCTTTTGACTTTGCACTTCGCATCATCATAGCCAATAAAGCATCAGACACATTCTTCTCCATGTCCATAACATCAAGGTTGTGTCGAACCGACATCTAACAACACACACAAATTGAAGACTTAGTCAAGAATGAAATGAAAATATAACAAATGAGAGTACATAAAGTGACTTTTATTTAGAAAGTGATTACCTTCCCGTAGGGAAAATCAAAGAGAATGGACCTTTTCTTCCAACTCCAGTTATCATTATCCTCTTCATACTCATCTTCAGAAATAATCTCATCATCACACAAAGGTTTTCTCTTTCTCCTACTTTTTTATGCGGTAATGGCTTCTCAGGACGTTAGGTTGATACTCGAGATCCATATCCTAAGATGGGATAAGTAAGACTGGTTTAGATAATATTTCTGCAAAACAGGAAGATATATAGTTTAATGAAGTTACTAGGCATAGAATAATATATCTCATTCGGGATTGGTTTCTCATGGACCAAATATTAAGGCACACTTGCGTAGGTTTGGAACCTAAAATGCCATTCTAAACTAAGATATTTTATTTGGGAAACTTTATCTTGTTATCTTGCGGTCTAATCAAACCTTAACCAAAGAGGTACGAGTGGGGAAGAGTATTGTAATCGATGTGGGGCCAACTCAGAGATGGTAGAGCCTTTACTTTGGTGATATTTAGTATGATATACTTCCAAATCTCTAAGGTTTCCTTTACCACTGATTACATATAGGTTACGAAGATGACGAAAGACCCAGAGATTAGTTAGTCTTTCTGCCATAGACAAAAGATTTTGCGAGAGTTAGGAAGTTTTTCAGTTTCTTCCTTTGTCTTACATACCTAGATATATTAATCACAAAGCAGTTAACATACATGCAATGTTAAAGGACTTTTCAAAAATTTAATTTTTGTAAACTCTATTCCACCATACTAATTTCCTTAGCTTATGAATGAATGAGTATATCTGATATGAAAAGTGGTTAAAGATTGTATAATCGTAAAACGAACAGTGGTTTGGCACGTGAATCTCACGGGACCAGTTTTGCTCCCAATTTTTTTTTCACACGAACCTTCTTCTTCCTCTGCAACTTCTGAACTAAAGCTCTATTTTGCCTCTCCAGCTTCCAGCAAAAGTGTTGGAGCTATATGAGGGCTTATTTTCTTCTCTGCTTCTCTTTGGTCTTCTCTCAAGTAATATTATTGAAGCTTTAAGCGATGGATCTAGATAAATGTGTAAAATTTGAGACTCATATCTGAGGTTAGCGTTGGTGTGGCAATTCTGACGACCAATGGTGTGGCTGCTCCAACGACATGGTGGATCTGACGATCCATGATGTGGTTGCTTTGATGACGTGGTAGCCCTGATGAAATAGTAGATCTAACACGGCTCCAACATCATTGGATTTGAGCTTGATTATTCAGAAGTTTTGTGGTCTTTGTTCAAATGTGGTGTTTCCCTTGTTAAAGCTTCTTTCTCCTCTCAAAGTGACTTGAGGACAATCCATTAAGTTTGAGTTTTGGTTTTCACAAAGGTTCTTCCGGTAGAGTGGTGAGTTTCGACTTCAAGATTTTTGTCTAGAGGTCGTGTAGTCTTATAATCCTCTGGAGATAGCTCCAATTTCTCTTGGCAAGTTCCCACTTTTTGTGTGTTAATGGTTTCTTGAGCATTAGTTTTTGTTGCTTTCCTCCTAGTTTGCTCTTTATATGGTTTGTCTTTACAGCTTTAAACTTGAAGAGATCTTGGTGTTTTCTCGGTACTATTTTGTTATGATTTGCATTTTCAACATTCAAAACTAACAAGTGAAATGATCTTAGGGGTGGTGTGGGTGGCCGTTGGCAAGTTTGTAATGGCTTTTGTTAAATCATGTTCATAGTATGTTTCATTATTAAAGAAGTTGTTGGTGATACTTAGTTTAAAGTTTTGAGAATTGGGTTCGGACTGATTTACTCGTGGCAATTTCATAGCATGTTAACTTACGCACTTGTGTTTCTGGCGTTTGAAGCTTACAAAAATTTGGGTCTTAAGGATGTGTTACGCTTTGCAATATGGTATCAAAGACGCTCGTAGTCTTGAAGTGTGTCACTCCAGACAGTTATAGGCGTTGTTGGGTCAGCTTTTGAGGGTGCGCTTCGCTCCAGTTTGCTCATGGCAATTGTTTAGGGAGTATTGCAGATTGTCTTTTGGTGGAAAGGAGATGAGGTGCCGACCCTTAGTGTCGGAGATCTTGGTCCTCTGTAGGAACTGATGCATGCTCCCCAGATCATAGTCGACAGTCTCCTAAAAACTAAAATCTCTATGATGCTCATATATGTCTTCGTCAATTCATTTTATATTTGGTTCTTTCTATTGTTTGTCTAGAATGTCTAATTATGAAATTGTTGTATGTATTTTATCTAATTTTCTATTTTTCATTTATTGTGTTTTTTTATCGTAACTGTAACTCTGTCAAAAATTCGAAAATGATATATTAATTCAAACATTTTATAAAAAAAGAAAGTTGATGGAAAAAATTCAACATATGAAAAAAGGACGTGAGAGAACAAGTTGGTTTGGTCGGTCGAGTCTTTACACTTTTGCAAAATTCTGTATTCATATATATCTTCGACGAGATGCTAAATCCTCCACTACCGTATTCCTTTTTCTTTATACAATTTTTGAAAAAACAATAAAATTTTCATAATTCTGAGAACAAGAGTTTTAATTGTATGATTCGATTTCAACATTTATTCATCACCTCGCGTTTGATTCTTCTTATATCTCCTTCTCTTTTTGTATTAGATTCGTATATCATGTGTTTTTCGCCCTTTATTATTACTTTTAACTTTTAAGAAACATATAAAAGTAAGAGTTCGGCCAAAAAAATTAATACAAAATTCCTACTAAATTTTTAAGGAGTTCCATAGACTTTTTATTATTTCATAAACTTGTGAGATACTTTTAGTGCATGTAAAAAAGGAAAGAAAAAAAAGATATTTTACGTCTGTTGTCATAGTTAATAAGTGATCACGTGGAGGGCAAAATATAGACTTTTGTCTATGAAAATCTAGTATCAACAAAATAAACGAAAATAAAAATAAATTGAATTAAGATGAACGTAAATAAATTTACGAAAAGGAATAAATCAAAAAACTAAAAGGAGAGATGATATTTGAAAAAGACCTCATCACCAGGTTCGGTTCGAATAAATTCGCTGGTCTTTCTCTTCGGCCATATAAAATGATAATTGTTTATACTCTTGTTCTTTTTCAATCATGCCATTTATGGAAGATTATGAGTGTTAATTCTTTTCAGATCAGCTGTTGTTCGTTATATGTGAGATGCATCAAATTGCAGAAAGTTTTATCATCCACTTGGGTTGTATTGATTTTATAGTGTCTTAATTCATCCGATTCAGAAAATTATGTTCGAGTTTTGTCCTTTTTAGTTTTTTTTAAAACTATATTCTGGTTAATGTTTCTAGAAATCAATTTTAATTCGCCGAATTTGTCTTTGAAACACGTGTAGTAACTGGTGGTTAAAGTTATAAGTTGTATGTTTTCGAGTATTTCTCTTTAATAAAAATTTCATATAACAAAAAAAAAAAACTTGTTATTTTCAATGGGACATGACTATAAAGATTGACTATAATAACTTCAAACTATGATTCTAAAGATCACTTGGTGGTCAAGGTTAACTATTAATATAACTAATTTTGTTCTATTACATGTATGGAATGTCTAGTTAGTTTAATCTATCTTGTGTTAGAGTAGTTTGACCAATTTTGTGTCACAAAATTTGTTTTATTATACATATATGATATAAATTTCTGAATATCGCAAAATTCTAGTAGAAAATCTAAAAATTTAGTTTTTTTAGGTAAGACTAACCCGATTTATCTTTGTATTTCATTACAAGAAAAAAAAACAAATTTTGATGATGTATATCATCCAAATATTGTTTGGAATAACCTATTGAGACAATTTCCAGACCAAAATTTACCATCTACACTACAAGAAAAAAAATTGTATTGATACATAATATTTCGTCACAATAACACGTATTTCGTCACAAAATGAAGATATTGTTATGAATTTGTGACAATTTGTAATTGGTTGCAATACAAGTGTCACAAATGTATATTAGTAACAAAAACGTAACAATATACTCGTGAAAAATAAAATTTAGTATCAATTTTGTCATAGATCATTATGAAATGGAGTCACAATGATTCGTAACAAACTAAATTCGTAACAAAATTATATATAAAATGTCATAAATTATAACTAATATTCATAGTTACAATACAATTGCCACAATAGGCCAAATTATTTGTAGTGCTCAAGTCATCACAAAATTTAATCATATGTGAATTTCTTCTAGAGTACCAGATGGAACTGATGAATTGTAGATGTCTGGAAATTTATCAATCACACTATTTTAATCACAACCATACTTGTATAATATTTGTTAAAATTCCATTATCTCACATCATAGCTTATCCTGCAATGTAAAATCATTGTTACTATTCTAAGCCTCGGTTGTGTTCACAAAAATTAATAACGTTTAGGAAGTACTCCCTTTGTTTCATATTATAAGATGTTCTAGCAAAAACACAAATGTTAAAAAACTCATTTTATCACATTTTAGAAATAGTTTTATATTTTATTTTATTTTATTATAATCTAACCCATAAATTATACTGCAGAATATCAAAGATAAAATACTATCAAATTCATTAAATTTTATATAGAAATAAGTAAAACATCTTATAAATTGAAACAAAATTAAAAACTTGAAAAAGAGGGAATAAGTAAATGGGTATTTTACAAAAATACCCCTCAAGGGAGGACATTTTCATCACTGCCCCTATTTTTTGGACATTTTTAAAAAATACCTCTCATTGTGGTTATGGACCAAAATACCCTTACATTATTATTTTTTATATTTTTATATTTTCAAAAACATTTTCCATAAAAAAAATTAATCACCAAAAAAAACGTTTTTCTATCAAATTTTCTTTCCATTTAAGAAACTTTTTTCCGCCAAAAAATTTCATAAGAGAGCTTATAAAATTTATAAGGTATCTTATAAATTTATAAGGTGTTTAAAAAAAATTTATAAGGTGTTTGTAAAAAATTTATAAGGTACTTATAAAAATTTATAAGGTACTTATTAAAAATTTATAAGATACTTATAAAAAATTTATAAGGTACTTATAAAAAATTTATAAGGTACTTATTAAAAATTTATAAGGTACTTATTAAAAATTTATAAAGTGTTCATAAAAATTTATAAGGTGTTCATAAAAATTTATTAAGGTGTTCATAAAAATTTATAAGGTGTTTATAAAAATTTATAAGGTATTTATAAAAATTTTGTAAAGCTTTATAAGTGAAGTTGTAAAAACTTTTGGCGGGAAATTTGTTTTTTGGCGAGAATTTTGTTTTTGGCTGGAAATTTTTTTTTTTGGTGGGAAGCTTTTTTTTTTGCGGGAAAATTTTATTTTCTAAAAAAAGTTTTGTTAAAAAAAAATTTTTAAAGTATTTTCGTTATGTTTTATTAGAGAACAACATTTTTTAAAAAGATAAATTCTAAGAGGCAATAGTACATTGAAAATGACATTTTTTTTAATTCTTCTAAGTAAAATGAAAGGTTAGTGGGACCGAGAGAACATGAGATGCATCAAATGAATTGTGTACGTCTGGATTGTTTACGTGAAGTTGTATGAATCATCATTTCACATTACATCTGTTGCTGCGCTACTGGTCACATGGGTTAATAAATTTTGAGTCGGTTAATAATTACATCTGTTACTAGGCATCAAAATATTGTTTTAACAAAAAACCATCAATTTTGAGTCGGTTAATATATTTATTTTGCAACCATAATTTTTCGTTTAAAACAACGGTTAGCAAATACTCACTCTGTTTTTTTATAGTTGATGTTTTAGGTTTTTCACACATATTAATAAATCATTAATTGTTTTATTTTTTATGAACAGAATATAGTTTATCACAAATTCCAAAATAGTTTAACCNATGAACAGAATATAGTTTATCACAAATTCCAAAATAGTTTAACCAATCACAAATCAATCTGCATAATTTAAAGAGTCAAATATACCAAAAGTACAATAAATTTTGCATTGATATCGTAAAACATCAACTAAAAAAAACAATTTTTTTTAAACATCATCTAATAAAGAACAAAGGGAATATCTGCTTCAAATGATTGTTTAGATTTATTTATAATTTTTTAATGATAGTTTAGAAAACGACAATCATTTGGTAAACTATTCTCGTTTATAAATAAAAATAGTTGATTAGTTTTGCATTTTATGTATAATTTATACAACTAGAAGAGAATTCTTTTAGGATAACGATTTTGAATCTGTAAGAAATTATATTTTTAAGCCCTTTGTTAAAAAAATCAATTACGAATAAATCAAAAAAGTTAATAAGTTTACAGTTTAAATTATAACTAGGATTATGTCCACGCTATATCGTGGGATTTGATTTTTTTCAATCTGTATTTCTTAAATCCGTGTTGATATTTTGAATATTGTTTTCTAGATGTTGTTTTAGAGACACAATACCCTCACCGAATTAGAGGAACCTAACAAGACAAAATACCCCCAATGAGTCTTAAGTCTATGTATTTGAAAAACTGAACTCAAACCCGAAGCGGAACCAAATCAATAATCAAATTTTAGAATGTTTCTAATAAATCTTTTTAAATTTTAAATTTTTATATTAAAATATTAAAACTAGAACTCGATCTATACCGAACCAAACTATATCAAAAAAATAAAAATATATGAATATGTCTTAGATCAAAATACCAAATTCGATAAATCGAACCCGACAAAATACCAAAATGTGTCTTAAATCTATGTACTCGGAAAATTGAATCAAAACTCAAACTGGAACCGAATCAATAACCGAATTGTAATTAATATACTTTTATTAAATTTTAATTTTTTTAGAGATTTTCCTATTAAATCTTACTAATTTTCAATTTTTATATGAAAATTTGTAACTAAACCCACCTTAAACCTCTTTTAAGGGTAGTTATAAACTTTAGGTTAATTACCATCCTAAAATTTATAATATGGCCAAAATGGAAGTATCTCCTGCTTTAATATATTAAAAGATAAACAATAAAATTAGATTAATAATACTTGATTTTTTGTTTTGATTTAATACTATCTTTATTATTTGAATTTTAAAGAGGGAAAGATAATTACATATTTTTTATAATTATCATAATCCTTATGAATTTTAGCATAGCCGCCTTTGGCTTTTCTTTGGAATCGGCAACGGTGGTTCCTATAGCACCGGCACTGACTCCCTTCGTTTTATCCTTACTGTTAAGGCTTTGTTTTGTTTTAAAGATGGTGTAGTTTTACCATTTGTGTCAAAGTGAGTTATGAGAATTCTTCTTCTTTCTTCTTTTGGTGTTGTCTTGGCCATGTATAGGTGGTTTTAATAGTGTTAGGTTAACGATAAATTCTTCAAATATGCTCATTTCTTCTTGTGCTTCACCATCATCGGAGCCTATTTCTTTAGGATTCCTTACAGGCGGTTGTTTCATCTTTGACAATAATTCTTCAAGTGTTGTTCAAGACAACAAGGTGAATCTTGAGGCGTTGAAGTTTTCGTAGGAGCAAATCGACGACGGTTCCTCTGAACCGTATTCTAGTGTTGATTTCAATCTTAGTGGAGCAAATCTGGTTGTTTGTTGGTTGCTGGATGTCTTCATCACCGTTTCATCGGAGGCATTTGCATGGCGGAGTTCCTAATATATCGACATATGGCAGAGTCATTCACATATGTACGGCCTCTCAGGATCTTGATCCTTGCAACCTAAGGTTTATGCTTCTTCGGCCATTGTAGGATCCATTCTCATATTATACTAGTTTGAAATATGTATCTTTTGGCCTTTGGGTTTTTTTTAATATTATTACGAGAAAAAAAATCTTTACGAACTTTTATTATTTCAACATTATATCATTTTTTGAAAAAGGAAACCTAACTATTTCTCAATCTAACATAAATTTTTCATTCACCAAAGATACTTTAACCTGGCGTTTTTATTTCTTCACACGAGCTTATGATTGTTTTTTTTACTTTGTCATGCCGATTGTTAAAAAAAATTTCATCAGAGAAATCAATCTAGTTTTTTAATCATTACAAAATAAAGGTATAAATTATAAGACTACGAAGACCATTTAAATCAGCTAGGATGGTTTCGGTTGATGAAAATGTTAGTATAATCTTGTGTATAGTAGTAATATTTTTCTCCTTTGCCAATCTTCTTTTTGCTTTCTACAATTCATAGCATCAATCAAACAATTTGTCCGCTCCATTGTGTATCCATATCTAGTGCGTTTTTGTTTGTTT
>OVAX01003421.1:0-19830 GCA_900406405.1 Lepidium africanum
GAAATACTCTGTTGCAATGCTACCTTTCGATCATTCCGTAAATTGAATATTTCCTCGGATGTCCGTCAAACATATAATTTTGTTTTGAAGGCGCTGGTATTTCACCGAATTACGAAAGAATGTCGTATTGCGATCTCCTGCTTGAAGCCATTTAAGTATACTCTTCTGCTTCCAAAAGGTCTCTTCTTCTATAAATGAAACTTCCAACTGTCTTTTAATGTTTGCAATGGTGTCCAAGTGAGCTTGCAATTCTTGAATGTATTGCCGAGAATTTAGTTGTGTTCATTTTTTTTCACGTAGAAATCGAATGGCGACAAGCAGCTATAATATCAAAGAAAGTAGCTTGTGCATCTTGAGATGCATCTTTATAACTCTGTACTACAAGGTCACGAAATTCCTTTTTTGGTATCCAACGCTTATCGAAAAAGAAGCGACCTTGATGATATGTATTCTCCTTCATTAAAGTTGTAAGCAATTGACGGTGATCTGAGCCCATACACGGAAGATACCGGGTAGTTGTTCTGGGGAAATGAGAAAAGTGTACATATATTCGGTAAATTTACCGACCGCCACTAGACTAAATGTCATATACAAAAGGATTCCCACTATAAAAGTAATCCAACCTAGGAAAAAATAAAACAAAAGCCTATCTTTAAATTTCTTAACACTAAGAAAATATATATTCGNAAGTCCTCATTACCAAAACTTCTATCAAGCCGACATTGCACCCAATTCTGTTTACATATTCTCGCCTATGAGTAGTGAATCCCTAGACTTGGTATTTCTCTAATCTCACATACATTTATCATCTTACAAAAATCATCAAAAGACGCCAGATTTAGGGTCTCATTAAAATCACCAATCAAATACCATGGAGAAGACTGTTTCCGTGCTAGTTGAGTGAGTTATAACCAAAAATTATTGTGTAGGTGACGTTGAGGCTCCCCGTATACAAAATTCATGTTGATTGTCAAACCGCCAATGTTTACTTTTGTATCAATGATGTTGTTATTTTGGGATAGAACTGTTAGTTGTTGCGAGGACTTCCACATCAAACACAAACCGCCGCTTAGCCCTTCAGGATTTANTCATATTGAAAGCTTTTTAACAAATATATATACCACTGAACAATAATAGACAAGAAAATAAATCTTTAGTATTTCTTAACCCTTAAAAAAACCGCACCTCTTGATTGAGAAAATACCATTGACATTTCCCTGAGTTCTTACGTAAATACAGAGAAAACAAAGAAACATATCGGCAAAAAAACTATAAAATTTGTTGGAAAAGAAAAAATTTATAAAAATTACAAACAACAATCTAAGAACCCACAACTAGACTAACACTAAAAAAACATATAAAAGAAAGAAAAAGTAGAACCAAAGCTAAACTCCGACAATTTATGAGTGTTCATTGCAAGATTAGTAGAAGAAAGGAAAAAGAGCATTGTTTTTTCATTTCTTACATATTTCTTTTTTCAAATTAATTAAATAATAACTTCTGTTGTTTTTTTACAAAAAAAAAAAGAAAAGAAGATATGTTGCTTTGTGGACGGGTCTTAAAAAAATTAGAAATTGTTGAAAATAGAAGAGAAAGAAGATAATAATAGAGAGAGAAAGATGTTTCTGATATTGAGNATTTCCATGAGAAACATTATGTCTAGAAATTCTTTTTGTCGAATTTCTTTTAGGTGTCGAACAGTCAGGGTGCTTCTCAAGCCCTGACAGTTCCAACTGAAGATACTCATTCTACTTCGGGTGACTTAATTTTAGTCACCATACCGTCGTGTGAGCTATTAATCATAGTGATATCATTACTTGAAGATAAAGCAATAAACGAAGACACCGTCTTTTGTTGTTTCTTGCAGGTCTCTATAACCGTTGAATGCTCATCTCCAGTCGTTTTCTTAGGTGGTAATGAGAGGTGATGAGACTTGCTTTTAGCTTTACTCTTTCTGATATCCATGCAAAGGTCGTCTACACTACCTTTCTTCTCACAAAGTTGGTATTTCTTTTGGCTCCTCCCTTCCTTAGGTGTGGAATCATTGAGGGACCTATTAGGGTTTCAAGGGCTCTGATACCATGTAAAGATTTGTATTTTTCAAGAACTTAATTAATTGTGTACATATTAGAGATTCTTATATAGAGATAAAAAAAATTATCTAGAATTTACTAAGAGATAAATTAGGAGTAGAGGATTGTAAATTTGTTTTGAGTTTTGATTTCCTTCACTCTAACGTTAATATTTGCAGCTTTTGGATGATATGATGAAGCTGCAGGTGGCGTTGCAAGTAGTCGTTGCATGTAGTCATGCTTTCCCATGCATTTATCTTTGTAGGTTGTCGCACATGGATGATTGTCTTTGTATGTAGTCGTGTGTAGGTGATTGTTTTTTTATATAGTCGTGTGTGGGTGACTATCTTTTGTATGTAGTCGTGTGTAGGTAGTCTTTGTATGTAGTCATGTGTAGATGACTACCTTTGTAGGTAGTCGTACATGAGTGACTGCCTTTATTGTATGTAGTCGTGTTTGGGTGACTACCTTTGTAAGTAGTCATAATAAGAGACTTGTCATTGATAGGTCTAGCTTTAAAGTACTTTGTTGTTAGACTGCTTTGTAAATATGGTTTACAAAGCCAACATAGTGCGTTATGTATGACATCTTGGTCTACTTATATATTTTTTCTTTTTGATAAGATGTGAATTTATTATCAAATGGAAGAGATTAATTATAAAAGATTATACTTAGGAATAGCAATTAGTTTTAGAGTCCCAAAAAAGTCCACTTTTATACATTTAGCAATAAGCAAAATTTTGTTTGATCTACAATGAGTTGGTCTGCAAGATCCACATGTCATATATGAGAAGTTTAACTTTGGTAGTATTTTTTTTTTCTAGAATAGAAGACAAAATTACAGCAACTATAAAATTATTTGGCATTAATTTGAGAAATTGTGTTTAAGTCATACGAGGATGTTAAACTTATGTCAATTATGAAGTTTTTTAGGCAATGAAATCTAATGATAGATAAGTAAACTACAAAAATAAATTTAAGTAAACCTAAAATTAACTTCTTAAAGTATAGGCATGTTTCCCCACATACTATTATTTATATTGTATGAGGTTTTGAGAGGAATTTGGGTTATGGATCATGCTTTACATGAATCATGTATATATTTTTTACTACAAATAATTTGAGTTATTGTGAGAATTGTATTGTGACTATGAATATTAAAAATAATTTGATGTTATTTGTTACGAATTATTGTGATTTTATTTTGTAGCAATTTGTGACAAAATTGTTATAAAATTTATTTGTTACAAGTATATTGTGACATATTTGTTACCAATATGCATTTGTGACATTTGTTACCAATATACGTTTGTGACATTTGTATTGCAACCATTTACAAATAATCAAAACTTTGTAACAATATCCTTATATTATAACGAAAATATAAGTTATTGTGACGAAATATTACATATCAATATAATTATTTTTTATAATGTCTTATGCATATTAGACGAAGAGCTCTAATGAGCTTTAATAATCAATAACCCAACAGAAACGGATCTGCTAAAAACTACTATCAATTTAGCTAAAAAAATATTCTGAATGATCTAGCAGAATAGGGGAAAATTCTTTCAAAGTAAAGTGAGACAAGTTGACGACCATTCAAATTTGCTCTTTAGGTGTGCTTCGTAGACAAGGTAGAGACTTGCAATGATGCAAAGTTAGCTTTCTTCAATTATTATATTTCTCTCATCAAGACCCACATCGATATTTTATGTTTGTTTTTCTATGAATAGTACAATTATTCACTAAAAAGGATTCTTATTAAAAAAGTAACCCAACCTAGGAAAATATAAAACAAAAAAGCATGATTTCTTAACACTCGGAAATAGCCTTGTACCTAAATATTTGTATCCGCTACATATCCGAATCTGTATCCAAAATTTTATCCGAAAAATGAATATCCGGCCAAAATAGATACGAATACAGATTCAGATAATATGAATTTTGAATCCGGGTATCCGTATTTTTTTTGTATTTTTGTATATATTTTTTTAAAATGTTTTAATACAAATTTTCATTATTTAGTTTTATGTTTAAATATATATTTTATTTATTGTTTTTCGTATTTATTTATTTTAATAATTATTTATTTTTTATTTTTAAAAAGAAAACTAGGTTTTTTTAAGGAAAAATAGGTTTTTTAAAGTTTTTAAGAAAATAAGTAATTTTTTTTATTTTTATAATATTGAAAACGGATACAGAAACGGATATTTATATCCATTTTTTCACGGATATCCATAATTTTCTATACGAATACGGATATTAATTTGGCGAATCGCATGGATACGAATGCGAATATAAATATCCTTAAAAAAATCGGATTCCACTAACACAATAATAGACAAGAAAATAGCTGTACTCTTTAAAAGTATCATACGACAATATATAGAAAAAGCATCTTTAGTATATCTTAACCCTAAAGAAGTGAGAGAATACCATTGACGTTTTTTTTTTTTGGTAAAAATGTTAATTTATACACAATTTTTCAGGTTTTTAACAGAAAACATAGACAACAACTAGATTAATGCTGAGAAAATATAGAAAAAGAAAATAACGAGATAAAGAAAGCAAAAATAGAACCCATTCGTGAGTGTTCATCGCAAGATCAGTAAGAAAGGAAGAAGAACATTTTGTTTTTTCATTTCTTACATATTTCTTTTGTCAAATTTAATTAAATAATAAATTTTGTTGCTTTTTTGACACGAAAAAAATTGTTGTTTTGATAACGGGTCCCTACAAAATTTGGAATACTTTTTTAGGATTAGATGGATGGAGGCAATAGGAATCACATGTATGGAGGCAAGAGTGAGTATTCTGCTATGTATCATCTTTGAAGAGGTTCTCTGGACCATGAAATTCTTTCTAGCAAAGGAGATTTCCTAAGTTGATTGTAGTACTGACTATATGGAAATCCTAAAGATGGTGTCAAAACCATTTAGAAGATTCTTCACCAACTTTTCATTTCACCAGATTCTTATAGTTTTTAATAGAAAAAAGGATTTATTGGTTGTTTATTTTTTGTCAAAAATTGTACCTATGTAAATACTGTGCCTTATTCTTAACTACCAAATATATAAGTTGCTAAAAAAAATGTTTATAAAACTACCATATTGAAAACGTATGCTTTCAGTTTTGTAATCGATATAACGTTGGTTATATCTTAGATGTATTATAATTCTTTTTAACAATTAAGTCGATAAAAGATTTAAGTTAAAAATTTATAAAAATAGATATTTGACTATTTGATATAAGTAATATGAATTAAATCAGAATTTAAGTTTTATTATGGACCTTTCTTAAATAGTCTTCTGCAAAAATAAAATAAAGCATATTATTTCAAGTAATTTACTGAGTTTAGATGTCGGACATCTATCCGAAGAAAAGCAAAAGCATAAGCATAAGCAAAAGCAAAAGCAGAAAACAACACTAGTTGATTTTACATATTACAGCCAGTAATTAGCCGGTCACCATCTCACCATCTGAATTAGCACTAACAAGTCTGGTCTATAAAATACCATGAATGCATCCACTAACATGAATCCACAGATTTTCAAATCCAAAAAAAAAATTCAAGATGATTTGTGAAAGCTTGGTATCTCTTATCAACAAAATTTTCGATTTTTCTAATTCCCTAAACTTAGAATTTCTTGGCAACAAATTTTTTGAATTTTTCAATTCCCTAAACACAAAATCTCTTGGTAACAAAATTTTCAAAATTTTTAATTTCCTGAACTTAAAATCTCTTGGCAATAAAATTTTTGCAGTTTCTAATTCTCTAAACTTAAAATCTGTAGGAAACAAAATTTTTCAATTTTTCAGTTCCTTAAATTTGGAATCTCTTGGCATCAAAAGTTTAGAATTCTTCAAATCCATAAACTGGGAATCTCTTGGCAACAATATCTTAGAATTTTGCAATTCTCATAAGAAAATCATTGGCCTGGTCATAGGCATTACTATACTACCACGCCTCTTCCGTCTCTGCTGGTCAGGCATCATCGTACTACTACGCCTCTTCCGGTGTTGCTGCTCGTGCATTATACGCCTCTTTCGGTACTGCTGGTCAGGCATCGTAGGCCTCTTCCGGTGCTGTCGGTCATGCATCGTAGGCCTCTTCCGGTGCTGTCGGTCATGCATCTTAGGCCTCTTCCGGTGCTGTCGGTCATGCATCTTAGGCCTCTTCCGGTGGTCACGCAGGATACGCCGAATGATGAATGCTCCCGGACAAACTGGTGTTCGTATTCCCAGATCAATTTTTGAAAGCAATCCGAGAGGCTACTTCCGAGATCTGCGACATGGTTCGACGGGGGGTTCGTATTGGTCTGTTTATCTTTCAGTTGCTTTTGGTTTGTTGATCATTTGCTATTCTAAGTTTCGAAAACCTCTCTAGTTTTATTCAGTTCAGATGATAAAATAAGAAAAAAAATATTTGCAGAATATGGGTTTAGATCTAAAGTAGTGATTTTAGTCTAAAGATAAGATCTTGATGGAATATAAGATTGACTCCATTAAAATCATGTTGCAAAGAGTCAATAACTATATGAATGAGCTTTGCATGTACGTACGTGTATATATGTGAGACATCTACTACATTCAGTCATTCATGCATTATATATATATTGATCTAATAATCCATTTTGCAATAAGCTAAATTTTGTTTGATCTACAATGAGTTGGTCTGCAAGATTCACATATCATATATGAGAAGTTTAATCTTTTGTAGTTTTTTTTTTTCTTTTTTAGAATTGTAAACAAAATATCAAAAATTGTAAGATTATTTTGGATTAATTTGAGAAATTAGTTTTAAAGTCATTTGAGGAAGTTAAACTTATGTGAATTTGTTAAAGTCTTTTAGAAAATAAAATTTGATGATGATTAAGCAAATTATAAATATAAATTTAAATAACCTAAAAAATATTTCTTACAAATAAACCCAACAAAAGCAGATAGAGAATTGACACCACTCAATTTTTCTCTTTAGAACTTCGTAGACAAGATAGAAAATTGCAATTTAATGATGCACCTGTCAGCTTTCACTTATTATATTTCTCCCATCGGGACCTACATCGATAAATTTTATATTTGTTTTGGATGAATCGTACGTTTTCCACTACAAAAAAGTAATCCAACATACCAAAAGAAAAAAAGTACCTCCAGTCCTATTTCTTAGACCATCATTATTACCATCATTATTGAGGAGATGTAATGGCTTTCTTAGAAGAGTAGGAGGGTTTCTTAAAAATAAGAAACTCTCTTAAAAATTTAAGAAACTCTCTTCATATTCATATGTATCATATTTTAATTGGATACAAACTTTTTTGATTAAAATATTGTTAAGATACTCATTTTTTAGTATCCCATGGATAATGTTTCTCTTAACCCTAAAAACAAACATATTTCAAGTGAAAAGACACCATTAAACAATACTATTCTATCTCTTTCATTTTTTGCTTTACTTTATAGTCATTTTTTTTTGCTAATGTAATTTTTAATATAAAATTAGTCAAATAAAATGAAAGAATATTTATCTATTTTTTTAATATGTATACAAAATTCTAGGATTGACAACTAAAATGAAATGGAATGAGTAATTATATATATATTGAAATTATGGAATTTTATCTATAAAAAAGGGACATGATATACATACACATTTTAATATGAACTTTTCTTGTACGTAGCATTTAGTATAGTAGCAGGTGGTAAGACACACTTGCATATTCAGAGATCTAGTTTCATTGTCTATATTATATAGGTAGGTCCGATCCACTTTAAAATAATGTCTAAAGTTTTTTTGAAAAATTGTCATTACGGAGAATCGAACCTTCACCATTTTAGGGATAAATAAAATCTCGACCAGTTATATTAAATAAATTTTTTAAAATTAATGCTTCTGAATTTCTTATATTTTTTGCTCCTAAAATCTTTACTTTATTAATTTTATCTCAGAACCGTCCTTGACATAGAAACTTGGTTAATGGGTGGATAGTTGTGTTCTAAATGTAAAAAATAATGAATTTATTTTTTTTTTTGTCAACCATAATGAACTTATATAGAATATTAAAAATGTCTTCTTTTGCAAAAATTAAATAAGACATTATTTCAAATAATTTAGATGTGTTACAAAGCAAATGATAACGACGTTCGAGGATAGACGTAGCAGAAAACAACCATGGCTGATTAAAAATATTACAGCCGGTAATTAGCCGGTCACCATCTTACCAACAACTTTTATGTTAATTACTGTATTTATGATTTTGTCGTATTCAAGATTGACTCAAAGCAACAGCACTAAAACCATCAGTCTCTTGTTTTAAGATTCTTAATCATTAAAAACTAATATTTTAATATAATATATTTTTCTAATTATATTTTAATTATAAAAACAAAAAATGAACCAATAATATGAAGCCACCTACTTAAGAGACTCATCTTATAGTCTCTTAAATCTCTTATTTAAGAACTCTATCTTATTATCTCACTTCCATTATCATTACTTTTTATTTTTTTATTCTTAAAAAACCCATCTAAAAACTCCTATTGGAGATGCTCTAACAAGTCTAATCCATAAAATAATGTGAATGCATCCACTAACGTGAATCCACCTACTCATCTAAGATGGAAATATCAATCCAAAATATATTGAAGATGCTATCTGAAAGCTTGGCATCTCTTGGCATCACAATTCTCGAATTTTACAGTTCTATAAATTGGGAATTTTTTGGCAATAAAATTTATGTATTTTTAAATTCCGTAAACTGGAAGTTTTTTCCCAACAAAGTCTTCAGTTTTTCCAATTCCATAAACTGGGAATTTCTTGGCAACAAAATCTTTGAATTCTTCAATTTAATAAAATGGCAATCTCTTGGCAACAAAATCTTCGATTTTTTCAATTCCCTAAACTGGAAATTTTTTTGCAAAAAAATTTTCGATTTTTTCAATTCCATAAACTGGGAATTTTTTAGCAAAACAATCTTGGAATTTTTCAGTTCTCTTGGCAATACAATATTTGAATTTTTCAATTCCATATACTGGGAATCTCTTGGCAACAAAATCTTAGATTTCTTCAATTCCATAGACTGAGAATTTTATTGCAACAAAATCTTTGAATTTTCCAATTCCATAGACTGGAAATTTTGTTGCAACAAAATCTTTGAATTTTTCAATTCCATAAACAGGAAATTTTATGGCAACAAAATTTTGGAATTTTTCAATTTCATAAACTGGAAATCCCTTGGCAGCAAAATCTTCGATTTTTTTAGTATTACAAACTGGAAATCTCTTGCCATCGAAATCTTGGAATTTTTGAGTACCTATAAGATAGATAGTCATTGGCCTGGTCATAGCCATCATCGTACTAATAAGACTCTTTGGCTGCTGGTTAGTAAACCGAACCGCGGTCAAAATGATGAAGGCTCCAGGACAAGCTCGTGTTTATATATCCAGGGTAGTTTTTGAAAGCACCCCAAAAGTCTACTTTCTAGGTCTTCGTGCTTTAAATTAAGTATCAAAAATGAAGTCTCTCAATGTGTGGAAATTGAAGATGAAATAAGCCTTTAATTCTTTCAATGTGTTATGTTATTTTTTTTTCAGTTGCTTTTGTTGATCATTTGCTATTTTCTGACATGAACCTTTCCAGTTTTAGTTAATTTAGATGAAAAAAAAAATTCAGAGTATGAGATTAGATCTAAACCTGTGATGTGTATATAAGATTGGCTCCACCAAAATTGTATTTTCGAAGAATCAATAATTACGTTAATGAGTTTAGCTTAGCATCTTGATCTACAGATCCATTTGCAATAAGCTAAATTTAGTTTGATCTGCAAGATCCGCATGTTATATATTTATTTTTAATATTCTTTGAGCACTCTTATCTTCTAGAAACGATCTTACTTCCACTATGATGGAGACTTCTTTCTGATTTTTCTAAACACTACTAAAAATTTATAGTTAAGTTAAGTCTATCAGAGCATGCTTATTTGGTAAGAAATTAGGGAAACATCTTTGAAATGTCAGAAGACGCCTTTAATCCTTTCGTTATGCTCTGTATTTTTTTTTTCAGTTGTTTTTGGTTTGTTAATCATTCATCTCCTTTGTTGCGAACCTCTCCAGTTTCAGATGACAACAAAAGAATCAACATTAGTGATTAAGTGACAAGTCTAGAAAAAACAAATTACTCGAAAGATAATACTTGATGTTGATATCAAAATATCAACATAGTGAAATATTAAAAAGCCTTGGAGCATTATCTTTTTCTCTCCGAACTTAAACCATAGGCATCAAATCAAGTCACAAAACGAAAAAAAAGAAAAGAAAAACAAAAGAGCGTAGAAGAAGTTGTATCTTTGAGATCCTGAGTATGAACAACAACAACGAAAAAGATAACAAAGATGAGAAATGGAAATTTTGGGGTATATCAACGAAAGTTATAGGCATGATTGGAGCCGTTGGAACTTTAGCGAATCTACTTTCATTGATGAAGTTGGGCTCTGAAGAGAAGATGATGAAGATCTCTTGGAGAGATGCTCGTATTCCCAGTCAAGCTTATGAAGACTATTTCAAGGATCTACCTGATAAAAAGAAAATATACATAGATGATTAACCGGGATAATTCTATATATTATTACTAATCTTGTAATTTTGTTACAAACCTTATATTCTTTTTTCTTTTGGGTTAAATTTTTGTTCCTTATTATCCTAATAAAGTTCTGTTCAAAGTCTTCGTGCTTTAAGTTAAGTATCAATAATGAAGTCTCTCGATTCGGTTTGATGTGGCTCTACAACCGAATTTCAAGATGAAATAAGCCTTTAATCCTTTGAATGTGCTCTGTCGATTTTTCTTTCAGATGCTTTTGCTTTGTTGATCATTTGCTATTCTCTATTATGAACCGATCCAGTTTTAGTTAATTCAGTCGAAAAATAAAAAGACATTTTTTTGCATAGTATGAGATTAGATCTAAAATTCTGATTTTATAGAGATAAGATCTTGATGTGTATGTAAGACAGGCTCCACCAAAATTGTATTTTCGAAGAGTCAATAATTATTTGAAATGGCTTTGCATGTACCTAATGCGTGTATGTATACATATCATGTATTACGGGTTTTGCAGATTAATTGCGGAACTTTTATGGGTGGGATCATATGTTTTTTTTTCTTTTTCTACAAACTATATTTTATTAGATGGAATCACGATAATCGTTCATTACAAGAGTTAATAAAGCTGGGGAACAAACATCAGAAATAATCCAATTTGGCATTGTAGGTAATAGAATTCGTTTAGCTAAATAATCAGCACACTTAGTATGTGATCTCTTCTGATGTTTGAATTGGATGTAATCAAATTGGGAGCACCACGCCTGAACTGATTGTTGGAACATTTGTAATCGAAGATTGGGCTTGTTAGTATTGAGTAATGTATTAATAATGAGATTGTCTACTTCAAAAATGATCGATCTATAACCAAGACCCCACATAGATTGTATTGCCCATAGTAATGCCGTGAATTCAGATTCTTCTATTGTAGCTCTGCGTTCAAAACGTCCCATGCCGTAAGCTAAGCATGCACCTGTAAAGTCCCGTGCTATCCAACCTAGACCTGAGGAGGTATTGTGATGGAAGGAGGAATTGTAATTACATTTTATGATACCAGGAGGAGGCTTCGTCCAATTGCCAACACGAAGTGAATGCACATGCCGTGGACTTGGAACATCGGTGGACGGGTGAGTGTGGTCAGTAACCTTGCGAGAGAGCCATTCATTTGCATCAAAGTGTAGCTTAGATGTTGTCTCTGCCAGTGCATACGTTTTGTTAGCAAAGCATAATTCATTCTGGGATTTCCATAGTCTCCACAGTACAAAGAAAGGAAGCGTGCGAGTTAAAGGATCAAAACGTAGATCACAATGAATATGGAATAACCATAGCAGTTTGTCGGATATGCTAATAGTAGGATCATCAATTACATGAGTAGGAATACCGGATGCTCTCCATAACTCTTGTGCATACAGACAGTGAAAGAATGTATGTTGTTGTGATTCGATATCCGGACAACATCGTAGACATTGAGGCGGGCCTGTAATATTACGATGCAACAAGTTTTCTCCAACAGCAAGAATATTTGAACCAAGTCTCCATAGGAAGTGTTTCATCTTCGGCGATAAGTCTCCAGACCAAATTTGTTTAGCAACCTCAGGACGCTGCGCTAATGGAGCAGCATGAGTTATGTAATCCGTTGTTGTAGATGTGGCTAGCCAAATTTCATTCATACATAAACGATCAGTTTAAATAAATAATAAAATAATGAATAATCTATTTTGCAGAACCAAGAAAAAGGGACATACACTCATTTGTGACTATTTGTCCCATCTCCATCATTTATTTTATCTATTTCTTTCTTTACTTTTTTTATCCTTTTTAATTATAAATCAACCAAAAAAAAAGAAATCAGCGATAGTGAATAGTGATAAATTTGGGAGGGTTTTCCTTCCCTCCCACGACAAAAAAAAATAGTGAATAGTGATAAAATACTATTAATAAATAAATACATGTACATGATTATTAATTTATTCATATATGTGCACCAAAATATATCACAACTTTGTTTCTCACATCTAATAATACATTAATTAGTTTTTCTATTATATTTTGATTTATATTAATACTTGTGGTTCATTAATTCACATCAATAATATTAAAATAAAATAAAACAAAAAAATATTTTTATTAGCTAAATATATCAAATATTTCATATAGTTCCTATAAAAACATTTATCACATGTAATAGTTCGATAATTGTTCCTTTTTAAAAATAATATAAAACAAACACTAAAATTTTTTACAAAAACAAAAGTAATCTAAGGTAATCTAACATGTAGTTTTCATAGAATTGAAATTGTTTTTTATTTTACTTTATTATAATGTTTATAATCAATTGGTTCTAGTTTATTTATCTGCATTTTTTGAATTATATTTACCATTCAAAGCCTACATCTTGATTTCCGGATCCAATTTGCAATAACACTAACTATAATATAGTAGAATCCAACTACTAGAGATACAGAAACCGTTTTCGTCATGATCCACATAATTGTTGCTTGCCATTCAATGATGCAAAGTTAGCTTTTCAATTATTATATTTCTCTCATTAAGACCCACATCGATAAATTTGGGTGTAAATGGTAAATACAAAATTGTTGTGTAGAATCTAGTGGAACTTTTTTTAAATGGTAATTGTTGACTAAATGTATAATTTGGCGGAATTTTTTTTAATAATTAAATCGACAAAATCCAATTCATAGCCAAGTCCTATAATTATATCTAATCTACTTCCGGTAGGGAGTTGGACCTTTGATGCTAGATTCATATACTAAAAAAAATCAAAACTCAAACTAAACCGAATACGAGCCAAAATAAGTGTAACCAAATACCCATACGATTGAAAAAAACCGATTCAGTTCGGTTTCTCTTACTTCGGATCGAGTTCGAATTCAAATTTTAAATTCGAATTTCGGATAATACGTCTAACGATACGTAAAGTTGTGTCACTATGTTACATTTAGCCAAATCAAAATCTTATTTTCCTACAAACATTAATAAAAGTACATAATCCAAGTGTAAATAGGATTTTTTTTTCTCATACAAATATAAGTAATAAAAATACACAACGGAAAACAAATTGAATAAATATTAAGAATACACAAATGTAAAACTGAAATGTATGAATAAGAAGTTATTTTGAAAAAAAAGCATGTATAGGAAAATATTTTAAATCATTTAAATTTGGAATCATGGAAGAACAAATAGTAAAAAAATAAAAATAGAAAAAAAGTCAAACAATTCCTCACAATTCTTCAAGAAACTCAACTGGTAACAAAAAAGTGAAATTCAGTTGAATTCCTCAAAATTCATCAAATTCCTTTGTTACGAGTTACACCCTTTTATATTTGCTTTTTTTGAATCGTACGATTATTCACTAAAAGGGATTCTTATTAAAAAAGTAATCCGACCTAAAACAAAATCAAATAAAAAAACGTCTTCATATCTTAACCCTTTAGGAAAACATATCTTCAGTGAGAAGATACCATTGAACAATAATAGACAGGAAACTATACTCTTTGAAAAGCATCTTACGACAATATAAGAGAAAAAGGCATCTTTAGTATTTCTTAACCCTAAGAAGAAAATATCTTAAGTGATAAGATACATTGAAGTATTGTTCAATAACAGACAAGAAAAACGTTAATAAGTTTGATAAACTTGGTGAAATGTTAAAATGTTAAATGTCTGTCTCTTGAATTTTGCCATTAAATTTTAATTTTAAGGAGTGGTGATATACGGGTGGTACCCATAAAAAAGAAAGGAGTGCTGATATTATTTTTGAAGGATTTAAGAACATGCATCTATCCAGTTGCTGAAAAAAATAAAAATAAGTATACGCAGCATGTCGAAGTTAAGAATTATATATATATATATATACTTTGACTAATGAATCATAACTCAACACTGTACAATGTGTAGAATTTATTTATAAGATATCAGTATTAACAACCACTATAAAAAGAATATTTGAAAATTGTAAGGTATTGCAACGAAAGTACTTAAACGTTGGAATTGGCGGGTCTACTCTGTTTGATGAGCTTAGGTTCAGAAGAGAAAATAATGAAAGTTTCTTGTAGAGATGCTTGTATTCCTAGTCAAGCTTATGAAGATCCTTGGAAGATAAAATGTGAATACACGTACATGATTAAGTGGAAAAATCTATATACAATTATAAATTTTTATAAATCATTTCAAACTTATATTTTGAATTTTGTTTAACAATTGAATCGATAAGATAAAATTACATAACTATCTGTTAATTCATATGAAAATATTATATAAGTAAACATATTTTGTAAAAATTATTTTGGGGTCATATATGTATACTTAATATATTAGGGTCACTATGTAATAAAGTGAAAATTATATGGTAATATTTTTTAGTTTGATGAAAAATCGAATTAGAAATTATTTCTATATAAATAGGAGATTTTGGTTCTTGAACAATCCTCACAAGAATTACAGAAAACGTTTAGCATCCCATCAACAGATACATTAACTATTCGGGGTTCGTTGTGAAAGAACCATTACCAAAGTCGATATCATAAATCATGAATCCAAAAGTACATTTTTCACCTATGTTTTTATTATTAGAGACTGATAATGTGTTTATGATTAAAAAATCATAAACAATTTTATTACATATATTACAATTGATAAATGAACGAAATTGAATTTGTAAGTTTAATATGGATTTCTTATTTTGCAAAAGATTAACTAAGACATTATTTCAAATAATTTAGATGTCCAACACATAACCGAAAAAGAAAAGAAAAAGAAAGCGAAATGATAGTGAGATTCGAGGATAAATGTAGCAGAAAACAACAATGTCTGATTAAAAATATTACAGCCGGTAATTAGCCGGTCACCATCTTACCAACAAGTTTTATATAGTTAATCACTGTATTAAAGCTTATGTGGGAATTCGAGATTGACTCATTGACTTAAAGCATTAGACCACCATTATTGGTAGTATCTTAAGAGTTTCTTGACATTTTATAATATTAAAAAAATGAGAAAAGAAGAGAGAGAAGTATGAGGGTTTCTTATATAAGAAACTCTAAACAATAGTTTCTTATGTGTTGTTATATTCTAATTGGTCTAATTTATATTTAAATATTAAAATTTAATTGTGCAAAAATTTTTGATTAAAATATTATTATAATAATGCTAAGATACTCCCTAATAAAATACTACTAATAATGGTGCTCTTCGCACTAACAAGTCTGGTCTATAAAGTAAAACGAATGCATCCACTTCCATTAATCCTTCCACTCATCTAAACATGGAAATATCAATCCAAAAAATATTGAAGGTGACAAGTGAAAGCTTGGAATCTCTTGGCAACACAATTTTCCAGTTTTTCAGTTTCATAAACTGGGAATCTCTTGGCAATGATATCGTCAAATTTTTCAGATCCATAGACTTGAAATCTGTTGGTATCAAAATCCTCGATTTTTTGAATACCTATAAGATAGTCATCATTGGCCTGGTCATAGCCATCACTATACTACCATGCCTCTTCCGGTGCTGCTGGTCAGTCATCAAATGCCTCTTCCGGTGCTGCTGGTCAGTCATCACCGCACCACTACGTCTCCTCAGGTACTGCTGCTCAGACCTAATGATGAAGGCTCCAGGACGACGTGGTTTTCTTATTCCCAGATCAACTTTTGAAAGCAACCCAAGAGGCTATTTTCAAAATCTGCGTGCTGGACAAGCTGGTGCTGTTATTTCTAAGCCATCATTTCAAAGCAACCCAAGAAGCTACTTTTAAAATCTGCCTACTTTAAATTAAGTATTAAAAAAGAAGTCTCAATGAAGAAGAAATAAGAAGCCTTTAATCCTTTGAATCTGCTCTGTTTTTTTTTCATTGCTTTTGGTTTGTTGATCATTTGCAATCCTCAGTTAAACCTCTCTAGTTTTAGTTAATTCAGATGATAAAAAGGAAAAAGAAAAAAGATTTGTAGAATATGAGATTAGATCTATAATAGTTATTTTAGTATAATGATAAGATCTTGATGTGTATATCAGATTGGCTTCACCAAAATTATATTGCAAAGAGTCAATAATTATATGAAATGGCTTTGCATGTACGTGTATGTATACATACATACATACATGAAACAAATCATCTTGATCTTCGGATCCATTTTGCAACAAGCCAATCTGTGTTGAGTTGGTCAGCAAGATCCAAATGTCATATTTATTTTTTTAATTTAGTTTGGGTCAAAAATGCAAAAAAAAAAGTGTCCAAAGTTTACTAAGGCAAGATCTTAAATCAAAATACTAAAACTGAAAAACTGTCCAAAGAAACCAAGCTAAACTTTTTTTTAATAACTTTTGAGCGTTTGATCGTACCAATAAGACCAGAATTACGACAATTACGGTCAAAACTGACAGTTACACTAACTAGATATAGTAGAATCCAACTACTAGAGAAACAGAAACCGTTTTCGTCATGATCACATTAGAACTAACCGATGAGCTTCAAGCAAAAACTATGGAGATAAAGAAAGAGACTTTGAGATTCAATATGAGACAAGCAATGAAGAACCAACTGCTTTTACACGTTAAGATTTGCCGATCTACTTTCAAACAAAAGCTAATGAAATCCTGGCAACAGAATAAATAAAGATTGATTATAATACTTTGGTAACAGTTGAATTGAGCAGAATTTGGTTGAGTATGGAATCTAGCTGAATTTTATTTTATTTTTTTGGTGAAATCTGGCTAAATAAGTTAAAATCAAATGGTAAAGAATGAAACTGAATTTAGTGGAATGTAATATANAAAGAATGAAACTGAATTTAGTGGAATGTAATATATTATTTATATATAAAGAGTTAATTTACTAAACATTTATAAATTGTGATAATATTTATAACAAATGTACAAAATTTGGAAATAATGATAACTTGTTATCCTAGCCCATTATGTTATTTCACAAAAATTATAAATTACAAAACTACATACATAATTAACCTAAAAACCTTTTAATGGGTTCTGTTTTGTAAGAGTAGTTGAGTTGTAAAGTTTTAAAAGAAGAATAAAGGTTTTGTCCTTCATTCGGAGTATGTAATCTCTGTTGATTGTTTATTATAATCATTGAGACCGAAAAAAAAAAAACAACTTGAGTGCAGAAGAGGGGAAACTTCAGGGTGACTAGACAACCACTTAAACTTGCTTTTTCGCATATTAGATTGAGATATGCAATTTCATAATGCAAAGTTAGTTAGCTCTCACTTATTATGTTTCTCTCATCAACACCAACAACTATAAATTAAAAAAAAAAGGTCTAGTCGAAGAAAAAGTAATCAATGTTTTTTTTATTTTGGTTTTAGAAAAATGACCAATGTTTGTTACACTTTACATACCGTAGAGATATAATCGATAAAAATGCCACTCATACGATTTTTGTTGCAAAAGAACTTATTATTCATACTTTGGGGCTTTTAATAAAAATATTTCTAATATTTATAGATTCTGACAAAAAAAAATAGAGGAAGCTGACAAAAAAAACCCAAAAACAAATAGTTGAGTTGGTTTACCCCTAATTTAGTTTGGCACTAGGTAGTAAGTCCACTTCTACCAGTTCAGTGTAATTATTATAAACTAGATTTTTGTTTTTTTTTTTTGTCAACATTGGATCGACAAGGCCCGATTCATAGCCTAAAGTTCACCACTAAAATTCATTTTTTAAGCTACCATAATGCAGCGGATAGAAATCGAATCCTGGTGCCAAGTCATTAGCTGGATCATCCTAACCACCAGATTAAAAGCAATTCGGAAATTAGATTTTTGTTGATCACATTAAAAATAAAAATAATAAATAAAGTCGAAGAAAAAAACCAAAAAATAGTAAGGTAATAAAAGGTGACGTAAGAAGATAGATGTGCAGTAAAAACGCAGTAAAGTTGACTTTAAAAACTTACTACCGATGATTACCACCCGGTCACACCTTCTGTTCACTTCCTTAATAATTTTTTGTCGGAATTTGGGATTGACTTTAATAGTTAATGACTTTATGCCAACAATTTGATTTAAAGTATGATCTATAAGTCTATAACACGTGAATGATCCGGGTGGGCAAAATATCTATATACTATTTGCTTTAATTTGATTTAAAAATTTTGGATACCTGTAAAATTTTGGAGCAAATGAAGTAACCAAATCTAATATTTGTTAAAAACAAAACAAATCATAAATATTATATTTCAAAAATATTGGATATCCGTTCTGATTTATTTAGTAACAAACATGCATTCAATTATTAATTATGTATATACATATGTTAAAAAAGCAAACAATTTATTATACATTATATATTTATGTTATGGTAAATAATCGTTGATAGAAGGCTTGATTATTTAAAAATAAATATAAATACGGTTATACAAATATTCTATTAGATCTTACATAGGAATGACATTGTCTCTTTTGTTGCGAGAAAAGAGAAGACGTATCTTCAACTTTGTCGCATTATTTTTGTTTTGGAGTAGTTTCAGTGATAATTAAGATGTAGATTTGTGTGGTGTGACTAAGACTAGTTACAATGGTTGATATTTGTGGTGTTGAAAAACTATTTTCAATAGTTGAATAAAAAAATGTCTTCAAATTTTTTTATGAATAGTGAATTGTGTTTATGTGTTTTGTTATTTAGTATTTTACACGGATCTGAACGGATTATCCGCGAATCATTAAGAAAAACACGGATATCTAAATTTCTAGATATTCAAAAATTTTCGAATCAAAGCGGATTACAAAATTAAATATCCAGTTTTAACGGAACGGATCACAGATTCTAAAATTCTTTAAAGTATTTACTCAGTGCCTAGGACTAGTGAATGAAACCACCCACATATCTAACTCATCACTACCAGTAAAAAAAAAAAAAAACTGAAGATGTACCATCCATCTGTACTGCACAGGGCCGCCCAGTTCAGCTTCATNCATCCATCTGTACTGCACAGGGCCGCCCAGTTCAGCTTCATATGGTAGATGCACAAGTAGATGTACCATCACATCAAACACAGATGGTGGGAAAAGTTTCTTCAAATTACATAGTATTAAAACTATGTTTTCCTTCATAATTTGAACACGATTTTCCTGTAAAGTTTTACTGCACAAATCTCAAAAAAATCCACCGAGTGCTATATATACATA
>OVAX01003422.1:0-19822 GCA_900406405.1 Lepidium africanum
CTTTCTTCTTCAGGAAGATTTTAATTATTTTGATTTTCGCTAATATCTACGGAATCAATAGTGAAATCAGCTACATCGAGATAATTATCAGTATCTATACCATCAACTGAAAGTCCAACTTCCTTTTGAAGAGAAGGCCCAACATTATTGTTAAAAAAAGGTCCGACTTCATTATTAAAGAAAGGTCCGGCTTCATCATATAGGAAGTTGGTTTCATTTTGTTTTTCTTTTTTCTTTTGCAACTCTTGATAAATACTGACAAAATGCTTCAGCGTATGACAAGTACGTGACCAGTGTTCTTTCATGCCACAACTATAGCAACGATTTTTCGTGTTGCTTATTATCAACTTTCTTTCTTTTTGACTTTTGATTATTTCTTTCATTGTTGAAATCATTAGGACGAGACTTTCTTCCTTGTCCACGTCTATATCCACGTCCATATCCTCCTCGTCCACAACCACGGTAATTACCTCGACCGCTTCCACACCCATAATTATTACAATTTGTTGATGTGACATTCGCTTCTGGGAATGATGCTGATCCAGTAGGGCGAGACTGATGGTTTAGCGTCACAAGTTCATTATTTTGTTCAGCTACCATAAGGACTTGCATTAATTCTGAATACTCCGTGTATCCCTTTGCCCGATATTGTTGTTGCAGGACTACATTTCCATGATGAAATGTTTGGAGAGCTTTTTCGATCATATCATAATCACTTATCTTCTCTCCACATAACATCATTTTGGAAGTAATTCTGAACAACACAGAATTATATTCACTTACACTTTTGTAATCCTAAAACCAGAGGTTCAACCACTCATATTTAGCTTTCGGTAAGATCACATATTTCTGGTGATTAAACCTATCTTTGAGTGATTGCCAAAGATCTGCAAGATTTTCTCTTGTTATATATTCATCTTTTAAACCATCGTGGATATGGTGGACCAAAAATATCATAGCATTAGCTTTTTGCTCTTCTGAAGTCGTTTTTGACTTATCAATGGTATCATGGAGCTTTTTTCCCTTTAAGTGCAATTTTGCTTCAACTGCCCACCTTATATAGTTATTTCCGAATATATCAAAGGTAGTGATCTCGAGTTTAGCCAAGTTTGACATGATTACTGCATAATAAATTTAATAACCATAAATTTTCTTAATAACTTAAAACAAAGTGTAATACAATAATATGTTAACGATTAAACGCATAAAAATGAAATAAGTAGGCAATTACAAAAATATACAAAGCACAAATAAGTAACCCAAAATTCATCCTAAATTCTTCGGGAGTGAAATCGTCGATGAAAAATCCGGGAATAGTGGAAAGAATAATAATGAAGCAAAAGATTAAAAACCAACACATTTTTTGTTGTTGTAAAAATGAATCAATTTCTAGAGGGAAAATTTGAGAGAAGGTAGAAAATTTTGAGTGATGAAAATGAGTGAAAGATGAGTGTATTTATAGATTAGAATATTACCGTTGTGAACAGTAAATATACCCGTTAGAATTTTTTTTTCATAACCGTTAGACAAATATGTCTAAAATAAATTATTNATTTTTTTTTCATAACCGTTAGACAAATATGTCTAAAATAAATTATTAAAATTAATAATAACATAATCATGAAAATAATCAAAGCATAAATATCGCAATAAAATATGATGTATTAACATTAAATTTATATATATTATTTGTCTTCAAGACAAATTTATTTTAATTTGTCTATTTGCAGGATAGACTTATTTAATTTATTTATAACAGGACATATTTATTTTTTATTTACTTGTCTATTGGACAAATTTATTTTTATTTATTTGTCTACTTGACAAATTTATTTTGATTTGTTCTTCAGGAACAAATTTTATTATATGTCTTAGGACATTTTTAATTTAATCGTTCTTCTGGAACGCTTTTTAAATGTCTTCTAGACATTTTTAATTTTATCGTCCTTCTGGAATGATTTGTAATGCCTTCTGGACATTTAATTTGAAATTTATGGGGAACAAGTCACCCATACGGTTTATCGACATTGTAACAACGTATAAGTGAAATTGAAATATATAGCATATATAAATGAGTGTCAGTTTCTTAATATAACAAAAGTATAAAGATAAAATTGACAAAATTTAAATTTTACCTTTTTCCGGCGCGCGGCTAATCGTGCTGATAATGTGTTATAAAATATATCTAAATACTATATAGTTTATGACAAGTATAAAATAACAAATGAAAAAGACAAAAGAAGAAGTAAGATGAGTTGTAAAGGAAACGTGAGGAATGGTGTATTGTTTATTGAAGAAGAAAGAGCAAGAACACGTGGGAAGCAAGAGAGATTATTTTCTTTTGTTTTTTTATTTGTGTTCATGTTCAAATTATATGAAGAGTGAATACATGTATATATAGAGAGAAAAAGGTAAAATATTTACAACTATTATAGGCTAAAATTTTTTTTTTAGGAGCCCATTTTTACAATTTATATTTTTTTGGGGGCCTATTTTACCAAAAAAAATTTATAGAACACGGCCTAATATAAGAATGAGTCGGCCCTGGTGATATATATTATTTTTTTCCACTTAAAAAATGTGTATATATTTGCCAGATACATGCAATAATAAGAATCTAAATATTAAAATCTTATTTCTTTTAATTACAAGTGTACATGCAAAATCTTATTGCTGTAGAGTTGTAAGAAATGGGACAAATATAAAATTAATGGATTTTGTAAGAAATGGGACAAATATAAAATTAATGGATTTTGTAAGAAATGGGACAAATATAGTTTTCCGCGTCCGAAATATAAGCTTGTAATATAAGAACACAGACAGGGGTAGTTTGGGAATATAATTTTAATTCAACGTCTAGTTATGATGCTGTCTTTTATTAAAGTAAATATTTTTCTCCAGACAAATCCCAAAGGTGGGGGAGGTAAGGGGAGAGGCAAGCACGAAAGGCAAAACGAAAATTAGAGAGAAGAAGAAAAAAATTTATTAATAATCATAAGAGAATCAGAATCAGACATTCTTACGACTTAACAAAAATTAGAAACGCGTTACGATTATGCGAATTCCCTTTTTCTGGGCATTGAATCTCGATTTCTTGAAGCATTTTCGTATTCGCATTGTCGGTGTTTGAAGGCTTAGTTTACAAGAAGCTCAATGTTGTTATAATCGTCAATTAGATCCAAAGATTGCACCAAGAACATTGAGTTTTTCTAACTCGTGAAACATAATGGTAAAGGTTTCGTTCATGGGTTTTGCATGTTTTTTTCCTTATCGATTTTTGTTGATTGTGTTTGAATTTGTTTTGTTTATATGATATGGAAAAATAATAGACAGGGTTTTATGTTTTGCCCTCTGATTGAATCTGAGTTTTGAATTTAGACTAACGATCGATTTTGTGTTTAGTTAGCGATTGTGATTTTTCAATCTTTGGAATGCTCTTTTTTGTGTTGTTTTGTGTCATGGCATTGTTGAGTTTCTGTACGTTAGAATTTGACTTTAATTCAGACTTGTCTTTTAGAGTTTGGTGTTTAGTCGCTATCTTGTCTTATTCTCCAATTAGCTAGTAGTGGTCACTGAGACGTTTCGTATTGATGTCTTTTGAAACTTAACGAAGGCTTGTTGATTGTATTAACGACAAAGTGCGTTTAATGTCGTCTTTTGGGCCTACTGTGGCCAAAATTGGTTTTTTTGGGTACACTAATGGAGTATTTCGTCAAGCTGAAACAGGGAAGTTGTGAATTTTGTTTGTTTTCGTTAGGAATTGCAATCCTGCAAAGATCTTGGACGTTTTGATTTTGTTGCGCTGTTATCTGAGGGCTTTTTTAAGACGATATAGGCAGAATGCGATTAGTCAAAGTTTCGGAGTGATATTCAGTTTTGTTTTAATATCATATTTACAATTAGAGGCCTCCTTGCGATAAGATTAGAACGAAGTGAAATAACTTAACCAATTCTTGTTTACATTTCTCTTAGGGAGAAACTATGCCCTTTTGACACCACTTGTTTTCTGTAGGTTGCTACCTTCAGTCCTGCAGTTGGGTCGCATGTGTGGGTGGAGGACCCGGATGAAGCATGGTTAGATGGTGAAGTTACAGAGATTAACGGTGACCAGATTAAAGTTCTCTGCACTTCAGGGAAACAAGTATGTGCTTCATATTTTTGCTATTCGACTCAAAGGGCTTTTCAGATGTTTATTCTATTAGCCATGCACAACATTTATTGGCAATGTGTTTCTGTGTTTGGCTTTGGAAAATGGAAGCATGAGAAGCCTTAATGATAAAAAAAACATATTTCTTTGTGAAAAACAGGTCAGTGTTAAAGCTTCAAACATTTATCCAAAAGATGATGAAGCGCCAGCATCTGGAGTGGAGGACATGACAAGGCTGGCTTACTTACATGAACCTGGAGTCCTTCAGAATTTGCAGTCAAGATATGATATAAATGAGATTTATGTGAGTGACTTCTCAGAGACTTATCTTCTTTTGTGGTTCGAAATTCTTGTCCTTTAGATATGTGTATAATGCACAATTAAAAACCTATTGAACTGTTCCATTATTTACTCTTTATTGTTAGACTGAACTCTGTTTACTTTCAGACATATACGGGAAGCATACTGATTGCTGTTAACCCGTTTAGAAGACTTCCACATTTATATAGTAGCCATATGATGGCTGAGTATAAAGGTGCTGCGCTTGGTGAGCTGAGTCCACATCCTTTTGCAGTAGCAGATGCTGCATATAGGTAATTTTAGCAGATACTAGTCGAATAATGTTATGTTTTGCTAAAGTTATTGTTGATGTAATTGGCCTGTTTGCTTGCTTTATTATATTTCAGGCAGATGGTTAACGAAGGCATAAGTCAATCTATCCTGGTTAGTGGTGAAAGTGGCGCTGGTAAAACTGAAAGCACAAAGTTGCTTATGAGATATCTTGCCTACATGGGAGGGAGAGCTGCTGCCGAGGGAAGGAGTGTTGAGCAGAAAGTGTTGGAGGTGAAAAAATAGTTATTGATGGTTTTTTCTTACTGGTATATTTAGAGAACGGTCAAGTCTTCGTCTTATCAGTTATTACAGACTCAAAGTTTATATTCATTAGAAACTGTAGTAAATAATTATACCAATACCTAGAAAACTGATTCTAATGGCCTGGATTGACACTTGCTATGCTATACATGCCCACTTCTTCTGAGTTCCTGGTAATAGTCATTATTGTTATGATCTATTTCTTACTGCTTCTTATATTTATGTTTCATACAGTCGAATCCTGTTTTAGAGGCATTTGGAAATGCAAAGACTGTTAGGAACAATAATTCCAGGTAAGGAAGTTTCCTTATGCTTTGCTTCGCATCTTTTCTATTACACTTAAGTTTCTTTTCTTTTTTTCTGTGGAAGGTTTTAAACTCTTTGTTTGTGTATCTTATAGTCGATTTGGTAAGTTCGTGGAGATTCAATTTGACCAATCGGGGAGGATATCTGGAGCTGCTATAAGAACTTATTTGTTGGAAAGATCACGTGTTTGCCAGGTGTCTGATCCCGAAAGAAACTATCACTGTTTCTACATGCTTTGTGCTGCACCAGAAGAAGTAAGTTTGAGATCACAACTATCACTGTTTCCTCACGTCTACTAATGTATATCTTAGATCTGTAACATGTTTTCCACTGTCAGGATGTTAAGAGATTCAAGCTTGGCGATCCTAAGACATACCACTATCTCAATCAGTCTAAGTGTATAGCATTGGATGGTTTCAATGATGCAGAGGAATATCATGCAACAAGAAAGGCTATGGATGTTGTAGGGATCAGTTCCGAAGAGCAGGTAACTCTATTTGTTGAATTTAGAGAAACCTGCTATATTGTCTTGATCACCAACTTCTTAACATTTCCTGTATGTCTCCAGGATGCAATTTTCCGAGTCGTGGCTTCCATTCTTCATTTGGGGAATATTGAATTTGCTAAAGGAACAGAGATTGATTCATCAATCCCTAAAGATGAAAAATCTTGGTTTCATTTAAAAACTGCTGCTGAGCTTCTCATGTAAACAGCTCGACTTATAGACTGTAGTAGGTTGTTTCTGTATGTAACTGAAGTGGGCATCCTTACTTACATAAGTTTTTGGTGCAGGTGTGATGAAAAGTCACTTGAGGATTCTCTATGCAAGCGTATCATGGTTACCCGTGATGAAACAATCACAAAAACTCTCGATCCAGAAGCAGCTCTTCTTAGCAGAGATGCTTTGGCTAAAATCATGTACTCAAGGTTGTTTGACTGGTGAGTACCTCTGTTCTCAAGTGACGAATATTCTCAGTAGCTAGCTTATATTCTTCTTCATTTGTTGAAATAAATTTGAATTGTGTTGCAACAGAATGTATCATACTATTATTTTTCTGGCTATGCAGGCTCGTTGAGAAGATTAATACTTCAATTGGTCAAGATCCTGATTCAAAGTACTTGATTGGTGTTCTTGATATTTATGGATTCGAGAGTTTCAAGACAAACAGGTGCTTAACCGGTATGCCTGTTGTTTTTTAGATTAGTAGATAGGTTTTCAACACTAACAGGTCGACAAACATTAGAAATTTTGACTGTTTGACTTAACATGTGGAATTTTTAATCTGTCCCATGAGGTTGCTTTTACATAGTTCTACATTGGTCCGATTCATTTCATCATCAAGGCAGTGCTGTTTCTAACGTGGACGGTTACAAATTTTTCTATTTCCTAATGTTGTTGAGCTTTTGAGTTTACCTTGTTAGACGTTACTCAAACGGGACTATTGCTAGATAAATATATTCTGCACATATGAGACTTATCTGTAGGGAACGAATTCACTGGCTGACCGAATCAGTGACCACGTTTTATTCTACTTTGTCCTTGTACTTTGTCCTACTGCTTACTGTTACACGTATATTTGCAGTTTTGAGCAATTTTGCATTAATTTGACTAATGAGAAACTTCAGCAGCACTTTAACCAGGTTTTGATCAAATAAGCTCTTTCATTCTCTTCAATTTTGGTATTCTTTAATTTCTGCAGTTTTTTATAACTTGTGTAACATCTTATTGTGCAGCACGTCTTTAAAATGGAACAAGAGGAGTATAAGAAGGAGGAGATTAACTGGAGCTATATTGAGTTTGTTGACAATCAAGATATTCTGGACCTGATAGAAAAGGTTTCCTGTGATAATCTCTATATTGTCATTCATGCAAAGTGATCTTTGAAACTGTTGCTACTACTAATATGTTTAGAATGCTCCTAAAGCTTCGAAGCCATCCAAAATTGTGGCTCTTAGATATTTTTAGTGAGGCATTTTTCAACCAGAGTTGTGATCGCTATCTGTCTTATTATGCCATTAATGTTTTATGCCTGAACTCATTCTCATTATTTCTTTTTTACCTTTAGAAACCTGGAGGTATTATCGCCCTTTTAGATGAAGCTTGGTGAGTTGAAAACCTAATCTTTGATGTTCAATCCATGATTTTGTTCTAGTTTTAAATTACTTTTCTAATAATTTTTTCTAAAGAAAAGTAGCTGAAGTGATGCTTCCGTTTGCAGCATGTTTCCTAGATCAACACATGAGACATTTGCTCAGAAGCTATACCAGACATACAAAAACCACAAGCGCTTTACCAAACCGAAATTGGCTCGCAGTGACTTCACAATTTGCCATTATGCTGGTGATGTGAGCATCTTTTTCTTATCTGCTGCTTTCATCAGTTCAAATGATTGTGAAAAGATATAGAATCAAGTCAATAATTGTTTTGTAAATATCTCGTTTAACAACCATGAGAATATTTTGTACCAGGTCACGTATCAAACAGAATTTTTTCTAGACAAGAACAAGGATTATGTTATTGCTGAGCATCAAGCGTTGTTAAATGCTTCTACATGTTCTTTTGTTGCAAATTTGTTTCCACCATTATCTGACGATTCCAAACAATCAAAATTCTCCTCTATCGGTACCCGTTTCAAGGTGAGTCTGATTTTGGTTTCTACTTTCACCTTAGCTTGTTTTAATCTGTTTTTTTCGGGGTTACAAATTTCATTTTTATGATTTGTTGCAGCAACAATTGGTGTCATTACTTGAGATTCTCAATACAACAGAGCCGCATTATATCAGATGTATAAAGCCTAATAATCTTCTGAAGCCTGGAATCTTTGAGAACCAAAATGTTCTACAGCAATTACGTTGTGGGGTGCGAATGACATCTATTGTCTGTTAGATCCCGATAAAATTGTTAATTCCAGAAGAATACTGAGTTTTTTTTATGTCTTCTGGCCTCAGGGAGTGATGGAGGCAATCCGGATTAGTTGTGCTGGCTATCCTACTAGGAAGCACTTTGACGAGTTCTTGAACAGATTCAGTATCATTGCTCCACAAGTTTTGGACAAGAAGTAAGATGTCTCTTCCTCCTCAGATAACATTCAACGTGAGGTTATTTCAATAACTTATCTTGCTCACTACTCTTATTTTTTATTAGTTCTGATGAGCCAGCTGCTTGCAAGAAGCTTCTTGATAAGGCAGGCCTTGATGGTTATCAGGTCATTTCCATAACACCATTATATTACTTGTCAGTTTCTTCAGGCTACCTCTATGAATAGTTGTCTGAGATTGGAAGGGTTTACTTTTGTAGATTGGCAAGACAAAGGTTTTTCTTAGAGCCGGACAAATGGCAGACTTGGATACTCGAAGAACTGAAATCCTGGGAAGGTCGGCAAGCATTATCCAAAGAAAAGTGCGATCATATCTTGCGAAGAAAGCATTTATTCATCTGCGCTTTTCTGCTATGCAGATCCAGGCAGTTTGCAGAGGTATTCTGCATGACTAGTTCTCCCTTCAAGACTGTATAGATTGTCATGTTTATAATTATATTTTTAAAATTTTCTTCTAAATGACAACTTGCACAACTTATGGGTCACTATATTCTCAGGTTATCTTGCTAGAAGTACATACGAAGGCATGCGCAGGGAAGCTGCTGCTTTAAAAATCCAGAGAGACGTGCGCAAGTTTCTGGCGTGGAAATCTTACACTGAGCTATTTTCTGCTACTATTTCAATTCAGTCAGGTATGCGTGGTATGGTTTCCCGAAAGGAACTGTGTTTCAGACGGCAGACTAAAGCTGCAACAATAATCCAGGTATGATATAGTTCAATATCTGAATTATGTTGCTAGTAAATTTGACTTCTCATGGAACTGTACTATATATATCTTTATAATACCACGAAAGCCATTGAATAACGGAAATAATGGTTCTTCTGTTTGACATTCTATTTCAATAACGCCCATTTTACATTACAGAGCCGGTGTCGCGGATACTTGGCTTGGTTGCATTACAGAAAACTAAAGAAAGCAGCCATCACGACACAATGTGCATGGAGAGGAAAAGTTGCACGTAAAGAACTCAGAAACCTTAAGATGGTGAGATGTGGTTTCTTTGTTTGTTTAGTTGTGCTTCTTTTATCTGATAATCCTATTACTTAATCAAAATGAACTATTTTGTGAAGTTAGACTTTTTAAGATATTGTTATGCACGAGAACTAACACAATTACTATAATTCATTCTACGTATAGGCTGCTAGAGAAACAGGAGCTCTTCAAGAAGCCAAAAACAAGCTAGAGAAGCAAGTTGAGGAACTGACGTGGAGATTACAGTTAGAGAAACGAATGAGGGTGAGTTTTTTCTTTCCTTGAAAAATGTCTGATTTCCTGTGGGCTTTCTACTAAGAGTACCCTCTATTCATTTCACGCTGCAGACTGACCTGGAAGAGGCCAAAAAACAAGAAAATGCAAAGTATGAGTCTTCTTTAGAAGAAATACAAAACAAGTTTAAAGAAACTGAGGCTTTGCTTATTAAAGAGCGTGAAGCAGCCAAGAAAATATCCGAGGCGCCTCCTATTGTTAAGGAGGTTCCTGTAGTTGACCAAGAATTAATGGAGAAACTCTCAAATGAAAATGAAAAGCTGAAGGTGGGTCTCAAATTTGGGTTTTTATCTTCCAATATTAACTAGATATCCAGAAAAAAGAACACAATAATACTGTTCACAGAACCTTCCACCAAATGGAATATTTTACTGAAACGTGTTAGCCTCCTCTATATTGTTCGTCTTATGCAGGGAATGGTGAGTTCTCTGGAGATAAGGATGGATGAGACAGCAAAAGAACTTCAGGAAACAACTAGGATTAGTCAAGATAGACTAAAGCAAGCGTTGGAGGCAGAATCTAAAGTAGTGAAGTTGAAGAATGCTATGCAGAGGTACTTTTTGCATGAATCATATCAATTAGCACTGAAAGTTATATATACTTATCTTGTTAGCTGATATTTCATTTGCAGGCTTGAAGAGAAGATTTCAGACATGGAAGCTGAGAAACAAATTATGCGTCAGCAAGCAATCTTAAACACTCCTGTGAATACTGTATCAGGGCATCCTCCAACTGCAACTATTAAGGTAAAAATGTTTCTCTATATATCTTGTGTGTATTATATCTACTTGTTCTTGATGTTAAACTATTGTTGATTTCTGTTTGCAGAATCTGGAAAATGGCCACCGTACAAACTTGGAAAACCAGATCAATGTAGGTTCTTCCAAACAACTATCTTGTTCTCTTGTATTTCTCATTTCTTGTTGTTTCTTCCTTTCCTGTTCTTTCATTCATCTGAGAAGTATACTTTTCCAGGAAGCTGAGTTGGATGCAAATGCTGGAAAGTCTGCTGCAGAACGTCAACTTGTACACACCGATCACTTTATCCTTTATATGAAAACAGTTTTGTCAATTAACTTTTTTTAACCTGTTTCTCTGCCACTATAGGAGAATGTTGATACTCTCATCGACTGTGTTAAGGAAAACATCGGTTTCAGTAATGAGAAACCAGTTGCTGCATTTACTATATACAAGTGCCTTCTTCACTGGAAGTGCTTTGAATCCGAGAAGACCAGTGCGTTTGATCGTCTTATTGAGATGATTGGTTCTGCGATTGAGGTAAATTGGAATGCATTTCTAGGCAATTTAAAATACTGTTATGACTTAAAATGAGGTTTCTTCTGTTTTTCTTTACAACTTTTTGTATACGGGATCTGCTGAATTCTAAAACAGGACTAAGGTAGGGAAGGATTGATTTTAATGACTTATTTTTTCATCTGCTTGGATAGGTTTTAATTAAGCGTTGCATTCTGATTTGATACTTTCTGATTTTGTATGTTATCTTGTATTCTTTTTTGCCGTATACTAATCATCATGTAGAGGGAACTACAAGCCTGTTTTTAATTTACAATATTGGAAGTTTCAACTGCTCTACTGTTTTTTTTTTTTTTTTCAGATTGAAGATGACAATAGTCATTTAGCGTATTGGTTGACAAATACATCGGGACTACTCTTTTTACTTCAAAAAAGTCTTAAACCTGGCGGCACAACGGCAAGCAAGAAGCCACCCATCACGAAGTCAACTTCCTTATTTGGAAGAATGGCCTTGGTATTTAGACTTCTGTGTTAGTAGTGCTTTTGAAGGATATTTTACTTCAATGTCAAGATTGTTAAGTAACTTTGCCCTTGTTGTTTGATCAGAGCTTCCGCTCATCACCAAACCTTGCTGCTGCGGCTGAAGCTGCTGCTCTTGCAGTGATCCGGCCCGTGGAGGCAAAGTACCCGGCTCTGCTTTTCAAGCAACAGCTTGCAGCATATGTGGAGAAAATATTTGGGATGATTAGGGATAACTTGAAGAAAGAGCTCTCAGCTTTAATTTCTCTGTGCATTCAGGTTTCATTGACTTCTCTATTCACAGCTATATGTTTTTATTCTGTTCTTACACTGTATCCTAATGCTGTGACCACTTGCTGCTTTGTACTTTGATGATAATTTGTTTTAAATAGTTAAAGAAGTTTTATTATGTCAAACAATGAACTTCAGGCACCAAGAATTTCAAAAGGAGGGATTCAAAGATCTGGTAGGTCTGGTGGAAAAGATTCCCCTGCTATTCACTGGCAGAGCATTATTGATGGTCTCAATTCGCTTCTTGCTATATTGAAAGAAAATCATGTAAGGAGACATAAAAACTTCTATTACATTAATCTGTTCTCAACTCCTCAAATTCTCATATGTTTCTTGTGGTACAGGTTCCTTTGGTACTCATCCAGAAGATACACACTCAAACTTTCTCGTTCATTAATGTGCAACTGTTTAACAGGTAATTAATGCTTGAAAATTACGTCTAATTGTTTTTACGCACTTTACCATTGATAGTCCCTGTAGAAGTCCAGAAATTGAAAATTTATTTATCACTTGGATTGTCACTTTGTCAGTGAACTACACCAAGTACTGTTTTATTGCTTAATTTCATGAAAGCTAGACCAATGTCACTAGTCTTCTTACTCTTTATTATCTCTAACATGTTCTATAGCCTTCTCCTGCGTAAAGAGTGCTGTACATTCAGCAACGGAGAATTTGTAAAGGCTGGCCTCGCAGAGCTAGAGCTGTGGTGTGGCGAAGTCAATGAAGTAAAATTTCAACCTCACCTTTTGCTTACCAACAAACATTCTTTGAATGACGTATTCATTTACTTTTCATTTTTTGATTTTGCAGTTTGCTGGGCCATCTTGGGAAGAACTGAAACACATCAGACAAGCTGTTGGTTTCCTGGTATGTTTTTGTGGTTTGTTCTGTCATAAATCTGATAAAAATTCCCAACTCTCTCTACATAGTTTAATATATGTAACTGTTAGACTACTGGTAGTCCATTATCTGAAAGACTAAAACCTCTGCTACAACTTTCATTAGATTACTGAAGCCAATCATTCTTGTTTACAATTCATTTTGTTTATGTAGATCTATATTGGTGATATAGTTTTTCTTACTCTCAACTGATATCCCTTAAACCATACTAATAACTTTATCTTCCTCGTTATTCTTCAGGTTATCCACCAAAAGTACAGAGTATCATACGACGATATAGTACATGATCTTTGTCCGGTAAATCCCCCTTCTTAGTATCCTTTTTCTTTTCTTTTCTTTTTCTTGTTCAGGAGCTCCTTCTTAGTATCCTTCTCATCATTCAATCGCTTTCTTGATTCACTTGGTTTCAGATCCTCAGTGTCCAACAACTATACCGGATATGTACATTATATTGGGACGACTGCTATAACACCCGCAGTGTGTCGCAAGAGGTACCTAACTGAACAAAATATATCATCTTGGGGTCAATCTCAATCCCATTTTTAGATGGCTGAGCAAATTGTGAAACCTCTTTCACAGGTTATATCGAGCATGCGTGCGCTCATGACAGAGGAATCCAACGATGCAGACAGCGATTCCTTCTTGTTGGATGATAATTCCAGGTAAGTCTCAAGCAAATAGAAACAATCCCTGATCCATGATTGTTCTTGTATTGGTAGGAGATCATATTGTTGGTAAAATAACCATTTCTCGTGTATGTTTTCTTCAGCATTCCCTTCTCAATCGATGAAATCTCAGATTCGATGCACGAAAAAGACTTTGCTACTGTGAAACCGGCCGAACAGCTTTTGGATAATCCTGACTTCGTATTCTTGCACTAGTTTCGTGGCGATTGAGAAGTTCAGATTCTCAAAGCTCTTTCCTCTGTTTTTTTACTCTGAGGTGGAAGGGTGCGTAAAGCGTCAAAGAAAGAAGATGGGAGCAAAGTGTAAATTTTTAATTGTTGTGGGGTTGTTTCTTACAAAACCTCTTTGATTCTCACCAATTCATTCTTTTATTATTTTGACCCCATTACAAAGGTTTTTCAATTTTAGACCCAAGATTATATTTTTATTTTTTTTGTTATATCTCTCCATAGGCTCAAGTTTTATATCCAGACTATATGATGATGACCCTGTGTTGTTGTACAAAATTAATCTGATTCAATTATATAATCAATAGAATATATCTTCTTTGTAGAAATGTAAAATTACCACTTTATCAAATAAATATTTGTAATATTTATATATGCTAATTATTTCTGGATGCCATTCATATAAAAATTAAAATGCTTGCTAAAATTAAAGAAATTTTAATTTTAGAATTAGTAATACCATTTCTTTTTGAGACATTTTCAGAAATTATTATTATTTGTAAGAAATCAGTTATATTTTAGAAAAATTATAGAAAAGGGCTTCGAAGGCCAGCCCTTTTTGGACTTAGGGATAAAAACCTTGAAACATAATTTTGTTCTTCTTCTTCCTCTAGCTGCGCCGCTTTCTCACTCTTTACCTCTCCAATTTAACCACAAGCGACCTTCTCGCAGCCAATCGTTGTTCTGTTGCATCGTCAAGGTTCGTTTCGATTTCGAATTACATCGTGTTGGGACTAATGAAATCAAGATTGATATACCTAATCGTTTCATTTTCTATCGTAGAAACTTCACTTAGATTAGTTCGGGATCCAATCGTATAGTTTTTAGTAGGAATCGAAATTATTGTGATGTTTAGATAGCGGAACTTAGGTATGGAATCTTTATGTCGAATTGATTAGGCTGATGTAGAAACCCTAATAACGGATTGATTGAGAAACCCTGAGAAATAGTTGTGTTATTTGGTGTTTCTTCTTCGTAAACGACTCTGATTAAGTTTGGGATACTGTTAGGGTTCTGATTGATTCGCGGTTTCAAGCAGGAGAAGAACCTTCAATCTGTCATAATGTCTAGGAACAAGGGTTTGGCTGAGCAAGATCTTAGTAAATTGGATGTAACTGTTCTACATCCTTTGTCTCCTGAGGTAATTTCTCGCCAGGCGACTATAAATATAGGTAATCTTTTGCATACAGAAGGCTTCTATGTGCTCCTTGCTCTTTCAGTTTTCGTCTATATAAATTGATGTCCAAGAAACTTACCACGTATAGAAACTGAAAGTGATGGTGTTAATGCCTCAGGAACCATTGGGCATGTGGCTCATGGAAAGTCGACTGTTGTGAAAGCTATCTCTGGTGTACAGGTAATTAAATTGATTATGCTCTTTTCCTCTTCCACAATTCCATTAAAATTATGGATTATTATATATGCTAATATTGCCACTAAAGGCTCTTCTAGCTTGCTGTGGAATTACATGTAGCATATGTATGATCTTCTTCTTCTTCTCTTGTGCAGACTGTCCGTTTTAAGAATGAATTGGAGCGTAACATTACCATAAAGCTTGGATATGCAAATGCTAAGATTTACAAATGTGAGGATGAGAAATGCCCTCGACCAATGTGCTACAAGTGAGTTTTTGTTTGTGAAAGTGTTTCTGTCATTTAATTAAGATTGTGGCAGAGCTTTTTAACAGCTAGTTCTTAATTAGGGCCTATGGAAGTGGAAAGGAAGACAGCCCAAATTGTGATGTCCCTGGATTCGAGAACGCCAAGATGAAACTATTGAGGCATGTGTCATTTGTTGATTGCCCGGTATGATGAGTTTTATGGTTCTCTTTATTCAAATGATGATATAACCATTTCCTATGTCCTTGAGCTGAATGTGTTATTGTAACCGATGAATAGTGTTGTTCTCTCTACCCGTATTCTTTTGGCTCTCGCATCCAATTGGGTGGAGGTTTAAAGAGCAATTGTTGATGGAGAAGTATTAGGTTTTCCCATTCTTGGCTTTTCCTTACTGTGCTTTATTCTTGTTGATGATCTTCTTGTTCAATTCTTCAGGGACACGATATTCTCATGGCAACAATGCTTAACGGAGCAGCTATCATGGATGGTGCACTACTCCTAATCGCTGCAAATGAGACTTGTCCGCAACCACAAACGTCTGAACATCTTGCAGCTGTTGAGATTATGCGCCTTAAGCATATCATTATTCTTCAGAACAAGATTGATCTTATTCAAGAGAACGTTGCCGTTAATCAGCATGAGGCAATTCAGAAATTTATAATGGTTGGATATTCTTATTTCTTAAGAATCTGTTGTTGCATTCTTAATTCATCAGTTGGTTAAGCTTAGGAAAAAAGGTTTGGGAATTGAGTTCTCAAAGTTCACGCTCTTTTGCAGAATACCGTGGCCGATGGTGCCCCTATCGTTCCAGTCTCAGCACAACTGAAATACAACATTGATGTTGTATGCGAGTACATTGTCAAGAAAATCCCAATCCCTGAGAGGAATTTTGTGTCACCACCAAATATGATTGTGATTCGGTCTTTTGATGTCAACAAGCCTGGGTTTGAGGTTGATGATATTAAAGGTGGAGTTGCGGGTGGGAGTATCCTCCGGGTATCTATTTCTTTCTCTCTTGATCTCTTATTCACTTGCATGTATTTGGTTTTATTTCATTGCACAAAATCATTAGAGAAAACAGAATAGTATCGTTAACTAGTAATTACATCAAGCTATATCTGGTGTATGTATATCATCCAACATGCAATCTGGTGTCTCTAATTACGATCTTATTGCAGGGTGTTTTGAAAGTAAACCAACTAATCGAAGTCCGACCTGGTATTGTTGTCAAAGACGAGCGTGGCAACTCAAAATGCACTCCAATTTACTCCCGCATAATTTCACTCTACGCGGAACAGAATGAGCTTCAGTTTGCTGTACCTGGAGGTTTGATAGGAGTTGGAACAACAATGGACCCAACTCTCACTCGTGCTGATCGATTGGTTGGTCAAGTCCTTGGTGAAATTGGTTCCCTTCCTGATGTCTTTGTTGAACTCGAGGTATAAAGAACAACTACTTTCAGTCTACCTAGTAAGTCGGTTTTGCTCCTTTGGTAGTTAATTCGGTTGTGTGAAAACTCTTAGGTGAACTTCTTTCTTCTACGGCGTTTGTTGGGAGTAAGAACAAAAGGATCAGAGAAACAAGGTAAAGTGTCAAAGCTAACGAAAGGAGAGATTCTGATGCTCAACATTGGTTCAATGTCGACTGGAGCCAAAGTTGTTGGAGTTAAAGCCGATCTGGCTAAGCTACAATTGACTGCACCGGTTTGTACCAGCAAAGGAGAGAAAGTAGCTTTAAGTCGACGTGTGGAGAAGCATTGGCGTTTAATCGGTTGGGGTCAGATTCAAGCTGGAACCACCATTGAAGTACCGCCTTCACCTTTCTGAGCTTCTGCTATTTTTGTCTTTTTGTTTAATTTTTTTTGGTTCTGAAAAAAAAATTATTTGACCCCTTAAAAGATAATAAAACTCTTTTTCGTGTGGGGGTGTTCGAGAGTACCCTTTTCGGTTCAATGATCTTCAAACACATTACCTGATTTGTTACTACTAGTTTCTCTTGTTATGTTTCTTAGATATTACTAAATCTTTTTGTTTCAATGATTTTTGTTTAGAAAAACGTTACTTGTCCAAATTTTTCTGTCAGTACATGACATTTGCACCTAAGTTTTGTTTCTCTGAAGATGAAGTGATAACCAAAAGTTGATAAAAGTGGTTAAATACTATAAGCATGTTCTTGAAAATTTGGTTTAAAATTGGGAAGTTGGAATAAACAAAATAAGCTACACCTAAAAAATGACAATGACCATGATGGAAGGTGAAATTTCATACAGCGATTGATGGCATTTTCATTTAAACAGCAAGAACTAGATCTCACAATCTTCCGGTAATAGTAGACGTGAAAAATCGGTTGACCGGCAAAATCAACTATTTGATGTTTATAGATAAACTTTTGAATAAACCAGACTTCAACATTTAAACCTAACTTATTCAAAGTGTTATATGGAAAGCCACAAACGAGAAAGCCTTCTCAAACATGGATATGGATTCTAGAGACATGATTCAATTAGTGGAGGCTAATGCTGAAGTATTGGGAAAGGCACAAAAGGGCAAAACTCATATCTTTGAACAAAGTCCAATTATTCAAAGCTAACATGAGGAAATAATTTTCAGATCTTTCTGGGAGTCTCCAACGTTCACGGGTATAGATGTTTGGTAGACGCATCTTGGAAAGACTCAGACCTTTGTAGTGGCTTAGGCTGATATTGTTTTCCAAATAGCGTAGAGAGAGCTAATATGGGAACCAAAAGCATTAGATGCAGTCTCTCAGCACTTCACTATGAATTTGAGGCTCTTTTGGGTAATGGCTAGCCTAATAACTTTATCACTGAGGCGGAATTTGCGACAAACTGCTCGGAACTTAAGAAGATGATTGTAGATTGTGACGTTTTGCATGCTTTCCAGCCCTACCCTGAAGACTTTTGTTGACTCCAAAGTTTTTTCAGGATGTGCTCCATAGTTTCCATTCCTGTATCTCTTAACTACAAAACAAATTTTTCTGATACGCAATGTTAAAAGGTTATATAGTAATCGTGTTTTTGTAGACAATCCACCTTTGAATGGGTATTCCCACTTCTCCTAAGTGAGTTAAGTTAAAAACAAAAAACAAAAAAAACATTATTAAAATCAGATTCTACATTGCCAAGGTAGCACGTTCAAATCGTTGCTTTCATATCTTTTTATTTTCTGATAGTGTCAAAATGGACAACCAACTTAATCCGATCCAAACCAACGCTTGTGGCCCATCAGTAGATCTCTCAGGTGGAGGAGCGGGGCTCTAGCGTTGGCCACTACACTTGGCCAAAGACCATGGAAATGGGCAGGTGGGCTCCTGGGAGGATTATGGGCTAAAGGCTTGGAACCTCCTGGTTAAAAAAAAAATGAAAAAAAATAAATAATCCTATCCATGTTCTAATGTGTTGAGAGTTAAATGCTTCATAGGAGACTAACACATTCCATTTCAATAATTATATATTAAGTCAACTAATGAACTCATTTATTTTGACGGGTTAAATGATTATATAGGTTTGTGACCAAAAAAATGATTTTATAGGTTGACATATATATATATATATATATATAAAGTGATTTAATTTACAATATTCATAGTAGTAATAATAGATTAATGATCATATTTATCATTTTACCATCAAGGTGTTTTATACCGGAATTATTGATTTTTTTATTTGACTGAATTTTTTTATTGAATTCCCTTTCATTTACATTGTATAAATGGGCACAACGTTATATGAATTGACCTATTTGATCCAAAATCACATTAGTAGATACACACTACAAGAAAATATAGCGGAAATCAACGGTATTTCTGATGGCATATTAACCGTTAGAAATAAATCGATGATATTCCGACAAAATGTGATGGGAAAATGTGTTCCGTCAAAAAAATAATACCCGTCAGTTATATAAATGTGAATATAATTATTATGTCATTTTACTCGTAAATGGACCTAAATATTGACCCTCGTAAATGGATCTAAATATTGACCCTTAATTTGTGGTCATCATAACTTTGGAATAGTTTCTAGGCTGTCGCGCAAAATTCAAATTCCATATCAAAAATCGGAAATTTTTTTGATTGTGATTAATAATAATAAAAGCAATTGATTTTTTTTTTTTTTTGTCAAAAATAGCCAAATTCCAAACTCTAAACTTCATTCTTTCTTTTCCTTGCATTTGGGAAGAACTTCATTCTTCCTTTTCCTTGCACCTGAGAAGACTCGAACCCGGATATCTGAGGATTTGTAAAGTGGTCACTACCACTAGACCACTGTCCTCGGCAGCAATTGATTTATTTATGTTCTTATTATCGTATTATCATTTATATTAATATTCACATTTGATAAGGAAAAAAATACTTTATTAGTAGTTACTTTAAGCTTATGTACCGTTATTGTCGTGACTAAAGCATTAATTAACAGAAGTACCAGTTTTCTTTTTTTTTTGGGTCAAATAACTGATTTCATTAGTTTGTTTTCTAACTAGTTAATTTCTGTTTTGGTGTCTACTGACGAGAGACTTTGCCAGAATTAGTGGTTTGACTGGAGTCGTGGGTTTTGGTTTAATTTAGGATTCTGGATTATTAGGTCACACAGGCCAACTATCAGTTTCTTCGCCCAAA
>OVAX01003423.1:0-19810 GCA_900406405.1 Lepidium africanum
AAAGTTTGTATCGTAAACGCAAAGCTACAACACAATGTTCGTATTGTAAATCCAAAAACTATACAAAATTCTAAATTTCAATCTAAAACTATCTAGCATTTACATTGTGTATTTTGTCTTTACTTTTTTAGTTTGACACAAACCCGATTAAACTAAAATTAAATAAATTCACATATAGATCAACACCTAGCAAAACATAATTCTTTATTTCAAATATTATTCCTAGACAAGTCAAGTGGACTGAGTCCGTATATATATGGTTTTAAAATGTTGTTTTGAGATACTAAGAGCATCCTCATCGGATGAGAGACTATCTTGAGTTTCTAAACAATACATTAATAAAAGAGTTTTCTGATTAGAATTTAATTTTTCTTTAAATTTTAATTTTTATCTCTCTTATTTTCAATTACTTTTTTTTTTTAATTTTAATAATGTTTAGAACCTCACCATACATGAACTCTTATGTCTTTTTAAATTTAAGTCTCTTTCTATTCTTTGCTCTGTCAACATTCATCTAAATTGAAATGTTATCCAAGTTTTGTGTTTTTTTACTCAATTCGATTTCCAACTTTTTAGCTTTTTTTTGTCAAACCAAATATCATTAAACCGAATCAACTAAGTGGTTGAGAGAACNTCAACTAAGTGGTTGAGAGAACATTAAGTGTTGTCTTAGCTAGAGAACATTGAGAGAACATACCTGACACCATTATTACCACAAATTTTCAGGAAATATAGCTAGGCTAATTACTTGCATTGTGATGTTCTTAGTTACCAATGGCAGGGATACCATCTACTTATCAAACTATACTCTACACTCTCGAACTTGATAAAATATATGTTGCTGTGATTTTTTTTCGTTCTCAAAACTGAGAAGAACGAGTCTACGTTCTTTTTATTTTTATAAGCAACTAAGACTTGGAGAATTGGTCAATCACGTTAGAAGAGGGGCCAAGAATTATGGAGCCAACCAATTGGTTTTTTTTTTTTTTGTCAACACCAACCAATTGGTTTGTTACGTGAGATAAGATCTTGGTATTATAATCTTATCAATTAAGATTTAAGTATTTTTCAATCAAGAATAAAGTTAAACATGGGCTTTATAAAGCCTAAAACTTATATTTTTTGGACCAAGACTTACATTCCAAATTCATCCAATTTCTTATTCACCTTTTACCAATCAATTTAAGTTTTAATATTGGTCCACATTGCCAAAGTATTAAAGTTTTCAAATTATTTGGTCCAACAAAAATAAGATCATTCAGAATTTTAATATTTAATCATGAGAAACAACAAAGAAATGACATCATATTAGGAGCTGTAAACTTGTAAATTGTCACTAATAAAAAATCGGTTCCAGTTTTGGTTTTTCTTCGAACCATGAATTTTCATACGAACAATTTATTAAGTGGAATTTTATTATATTCACAACAAATCGCATTTTTTATTTTTACATAAAGATTCAAAAGGTCGAGACTCTTCGTTTCTATCAGACACGATTCATTGTTTCTGTTTTGGTTTTCTATTGTAATCTTTTTACCATGAAAGTGTAAGAGGATTGACTAATTGCCAATTGATTTGGACATAATATTTTTACCGAAAGTTATTTACTACTTTTTGATCATACATTATTGACTATATTGTTTAAGGGGATTGACTAATTACCGATTAATTTTAAGTTAAAGTTTATGATGTGTTATGTTATAGAGCCCATCGTTTGGCCTAATAGACGTACCTCTTGTTGTGGTATTTGGAAATGTTAAGTTATACCATTTACGACTCAAAGTAAATGTGATAAAACTTTCATACCGGGGTAATTATATATTGTTCTTACTATAAAACAAACATTTGATGCATAGTTCAAACTTGCATTGCGTCATATTACTTTTCTAAAGTTTGGTTATTTTCTTTGGTTGTTAACACTATTTTGAAAATATCGTATCGTTGAAAAAATCATTCTTGTAGAATGGTCAGAGAAAATTATGAGATGGAGAATATAAACTTAAAGATGTATGAACGTAGACTACTGATTTTATACTTTGGAGCTATAGAACTTTTAAAAATTAATTTTAACTTAATATTATCAGAATTACATATATATATAGATATAGATATTATCATTTATTCCAAACAAAACATGTCTCATTACCAGTTTCTTTACATGGACCATTAGATCTAATTTTCCAAGTACATGGATTTTTTAAACAATCGTAATTGTCTCTGCTGGCAATAAGAATATCAAACCATTTGGACTGATTTCCCCATACAAAGTGACAAAAATACAAAGTTGTATTCCAGATATTAATAGCAGCTCGAAATCCATATTGTTGTCCATATGCCATAGTATGAGATCCAAGATCTTCGTTTTTTGATTTGCAGTGCAATGACAGATTGATGTTTGGACCTATATCGTTAATTATGTTCACTTGTATATGTTGGCTGAACACAACATCATGTAAAAGGAATAATATAAGAACATATGTGATTACCTGAGATAGAAGTGATGATGAATTCATTGTTTTTGTTTAATTTTTGTATTTGGTTTTCTATTGTAAATTTCTCCTTATTCCTCTATTATTTATAGTCCAAACATCTAATTTATCATGTTAATTCATCATCTAATTTAGAAGAAAAATATTTGGTTATTAAATTTTGACTATGACCAATTTGGACATAATTTTATTACCACAAGTTATTTACCACTTTAATATTATTGACTACATTTTTTGGTCAATATTCTTAATACTTTTGTTGGTCATCTCCAAGTTTCAACCATGTTTTGACCAAAGATTTTTTTACCATATAATTTTGATGAAGAAGTTATTATCTTTTGACCAATATTAATGTCACAAAGTTTTGATATTTTGACCAATCTATTGTTTAACAATTTCCATAGTAAAGCGTAGAATTGCACTAATCTCTGGATATTAGTGGTAACTACAAAATTGTGTTGAATATAGAATCTAACAAATTTTTTTTATTTTTTATGCAAAATCTCATGGAATAACTAAAATTTAAATGCTACTGGCTGAAATTTGTTAAAAGAAATTATTATTTAAATTCTAATTGGTACTTGTGGAATGATATAAAATTGAAAATTTATTTTATTCCCCACCTTTTATCATTCTACATTTAACATTCAATTTTTCTGGAATTTAGATTGTGAAATTTGAGTAATTTTGTATTTTTTCTTTCTTTATATATTTTGTTTATTTTATTCTAGTTTTACATGTGACTTACATTATTCCACAAAAATTTCAAGAGATTTCAATTACTTAATCAATTTTTAAAACAAAATATACACTTAGTAATAATTAATGACTTAGATACAATATTACTTAATTACATAATTAAAAATAAATTATTTTTGTGCAGAATTAGGGAGGAGATCACAAGCAATACAACAACTATATGCAACACCCAAACCTCTCATACATAGACACCAATGTTGCTAACCCATAAGACCAAGTCTATCCACCAAAACCCCAACATGCTCAGACCAAAGCTTTTGCCCCCAAGCAACAATACCATCAGAGTTTCTAGCCAGCTCCAACAGTGCCACTTGGATATGAAGCGCAAGCTCCAGCTACTGCTTCGATAACTTCAGAGGTGTTAAACTTGCTCAAAAAATTCCTAAAGGCCAAAAGTCCTCTGTTATTGAGTTGACACAGAATTTTGCAGAGGTGCACACCAAGATTGATGCTTCACATAATGATCTCAACTTCAAGTTTGAGACGATGCATGAGAGACTTAAGTATGTTAAGAGTCAGCAATCTTCCTCTTATACTATGAAGACACTTGGACAACTTCCTAGAAAAGCAGTTCAGAACCCTAACGAATATCATGCTAATGCTATTACTCTCAGGAGTGGATGTGAGTTGCTGATTCGTACAGAGAAAGGATACTAAGGACATTAAAGTTTAGGAAGGAGAGGATGGCCTAATCCAGAATAAGGCCAAAAAATCAAATCCAGAGGTGACACTTGATCAACCAACTCGCCCTGAAGGTGGCCCAGTTGAACTTCCTGACACTAAAAAAATGCCAGCCCTTCCAGAAATGTACAAGCTTTTTGTCCCCCTGCCTTATAAACCGAAATTGCCTTTCCCCCAAAGGTTCAAGAAGGATGTTGTTGTGAAGTATAAAGCCCTTTTTGATAAGAAAATTCAAGGTATTATACTCAAGGTTCCCCAATTGGATGTTTTCATGTTAATGCCTCCGTATCAGAAGTTCTTCAAAGATGCAGTTAAGAAGAGAACAAAAGAGGTCGAAAGAATTGTAGTGCTCACATACAAAATCAATGCCATTTTCCAGAGGAAGGCAGTTCCAAAGAAGCTTGGTGGTTCAGGAACTTTCACAATTCCCTGTTCACTTGGTGCTTATGTGACCTTGGTGCATCAATAAGCCTCATGCCACTTTCAATCACAAAGAGATTAGTCTTCAACGACTACAAATCATGCAAGATATCCTCTATTCTAGCAGATATTTCATGAGAATCCCTCACGACATTTTAGAAGACTTTCCTGTGAAGGTCAGAGGAGTCCAGATACCAATTGACTTTGTTGTTTTGGAAATGGATAAGGAGCCTAAGGATTCACTGCTCTTTGGAAGACCTTTTTTGGCTACTACTAGTGCATTGACTAATGTAAAGAATGGAACAATTGAGTTGAACTTGGGTCATGACCTTAAGATGAAGTTTAACATAAAGGATGTGGTGAAGAAGCCAACAATTGATGGTTAGGTATTCTCGATCAAGGAAATTGATGCTCTAGCTGATGAGCTATTGGAGAAGTTAGTACTAAAATATCAACTACAAGTCGCTTTGACTAAGCCAGCTGCAGACAAATATTTAACTAAGGAAGTTGAGTGTTATTGGAAGTTTCTGGACTCCCATAGAACTGTAGATGAGTTGGTTGAAATTAAAGATCTGGCCAGAAATGAAGTCATCGAAGCAATTGAGGAGGGTATAACCTCAACAAACTAAGAATTGATGGTTTTTAGTGTAACGCCCCGAGCGTCACTTTAATGGGCTCCATGTCCTCTTTGGGCCATTTTACCTGGTTGACAAGTCGATACGCTACGTTCGGGAGGCTTTAAAGACTTGTTTACCGACCTTACAAATCACCACATGATATTTCCCCGTGTTTTGTCCTTACTCACACGGTTCCAAAAATCACTTCCCGGAAGGTCACCCATATTTTGACTACTTCAGCTCAAGCACGCTTAACCCTAGAGTGTTCTCTGGACAAGTGATAGAAAAGATAAGTACACTTTGGTGACATAGGTGGCCATATCAATTCTTTTAAATCTCTCTACATACACCACCACATATCATATTTCTTGAAACTGGGGTGTTATATTTAGACCCAGCCCGGCCTCCCACATTGAGTCAGTGGCCGAGTTGAGTACCCTAGTGTCAGATGACTGGTCAGAGCTTAAGGTACCCAAGGTGGAAATGAAACCACTTCCTGCAGAGCTAATGTACGCTTTTATGGGTCATAATTTTACTTAGTCAATGATTGTCAATGATGCTTTGGGTGATGATGAATTGAGCATGCTATTGACTGAACTGAAAATGTTTAGAAAAGCCATAAGATATTTTCTAGTAGAAATTAGAGGCATTTCACCTAGTCTCAGCACGCATAGGATTCATCTCGAAAACGAATCACATTCAATCATTACGACAATCAAACTTCTCTATTTTTATTATTATCTCTCTTCTCTACTGCTCTCTATTCATTCAATCTAATCATATTTGAATTCAAGCTCTAAACCAACAAAGACAGACATGGCTCCTCCAAATTTTAAATTTTAAATTAGTTTCCTCTTCTTCTTCTGAAATTTTAATCTTCTTCGGTTTCTATCAACTTTCTTATCTCTTTACTCGTTTATTCCATTATAAATATCAAATTAATGTGACTCGTTCTTTTAGAAGATAGTATCTCATGTTTAGTCTTTTGATTTTGTTTCTACACATTTCGATGACGTTGTCTCTTTTCGTCTGCAGCAAATAGATTTCATCAAAGAATGCTTCTTCAACAAACATACATTTATGCATAAAATGCATTATACATTCATACATCGATGTCATGATGACATTGTCATCATACATGCTTATGTACATACTTAGCATGTTCGTATACTTCCTCGTTTAGTTTACTTGCTTTCCTTTGGTTGTTGACGTCTTTATTTGTGTTTCTTTCTTCATTAATTTTCTCTGCTTCATTCCTTTACATTTGTTTGTTTAACTTCCTTGGTTCCATACTTGGCTTTATGCTTGAATCTTTGTTTGGCTCCATGCTTGATTCTCTGTTTGATGGCTCTATGCTTGATTCTTTGTATGGTTCCATGCTTGTTCTTTGTTTGGCTCTATGTTTGATTCTTTGTTTGGCTCTATGTTTGATTATTTGTTTGGCTCTATGTTTGATTCTTTGTTTGGCTCTATGTTTGATTATTTGTTAGGCTCTATGCTTGATTCATTCCTTGGCTCTATGTTTCTTTCTTTCTTTGGTTCCATGCTTCAATCTTTCCTTGGTTTCCTTTGTGTTTTTGTTTGTTTCCTTCCTTCCTTCCTTGTGTGCTTGTTTCTTTCCATGGCTCTATGCTTTTTGTTTGCTTTCTCTTGATTTTATATTGTTTATCTCTTTTGTTTACATGAATCTCAACTACTTCTTTGATTTATTTCTTGACACTTGCAATTTTGGGACTATTATTGTGAATAGAAGAAATGTATGCTCACTTAGTTTTTGCTACCTTATTAGGTCACTCTTGGGATCGAAGAAAATAGAAGACTCACAAGGAGCTTAGTGATAAAGCGATCTTGTCTTTCTACTTAAGCAGGTAACACACTTTTGTCACTAAACAATTTTGTCATAAAACTAGTCTAGTTTTTCATAACAGATCATCTGTCATCATTTCTAGGTGCAGCAAATTCGTGGAGCAAGGATGGTCGTTTGTTTGAGACTGTCTTCGAATCTTTGTGTTACTGTCAAACTATTTCTCAACTAGTTTCTAAAACTGTTTCAGAGGACTATGAAGTATCATGGAGCATAACATTGGAGCTTTGGAGAGGAGCAGGGAGGGCTTCTACAGAACAAATCCGGATTTTTTTTTGTTTTTGTTACAGATCATTTTAGAACTGTGGAAAGCTCAAATCCGGTTTTTGATTCAATCACTATATTTTTTACACCACCATTTAATTTTTCATATATCAATAAAAAGATTTACTCATTTCAAAAAGAAAGTTCACTCAAAATTTTTAGCTTTGCATAATGTTTGCAGGATTTTCATAGATAAATGTAATTATCCTATTTATTAACTCTTGTTTTTTGGACAATGCAACAATTATATATATAAAAGAGAGAAAGGGAACAACAATAAGTATCCACCTTCGCCTTCTCCTCTATGAAATTCTAAGTTTCCTCAGGTTAAGTCTTAATAATTTTCTTTTCTTTTCAAGTAAACTCGATCGGATTAAATGATTAAGATGTGATCATGACCATTAACGGTACTCAAATCACGTTTCCATTTTTAAACCATTGTAGTTACACCTATGAATCTGTGTTTCGTAATGCATTATATTAGTTTGGAGAACTGAATTGGTTGTGTCACACAGATCTTTTGTAAGAAAGACCCTTGATTTCTTTTGTCATTGTAAGAAAGATCCTTGATATCAAATCATGGATTATGCCACTTAGATTTTACCGTTATCAGATTTTTTTTATTAAAAAGAGCCTATTATCAATCTCAACCTTTTTGTTGGCTAAATTGTGAAAAAACTTTGTATCATTGTAGTTAGTAAATATCTCTATGAAGTCTCTCATTTTAGGATTCATGGGATCATTATAGAACTCTAGAGTTTCAGGGTTTTTGTTAGAGTTTAGGTAATGCTGATTTTTTTCTTTCATTACTATTACGTTTTGTAGGTTGTTGAAGCTCTTGCCAAGAATACTACGAGGTTTATGTATACAATCAATTGATTGAACTCAACGCAATCAATTTGAAACAGATGTTAACAAATTGTTTATGTGTACAAGGTTTGTTATTTGTCTCAAAAGGATCATAATATGATTTCTAATATGAATTTGTGTATATCTTTACGATACTTCAGGTGGTGCGGGTATTAATCTAGTTTTTAATAATAAAAGATCCAATGAAATACAAACATAGTCGAATGAGCTTAAGGTCGACTAATTCTAACTTAATGAATGTTTAGTGCTCATTACACCAAAGGAATTGATCACATCAATAAAATCTAGTTTGTTTTAATTGCACTATAACTCCTTAATTCTCAGTTTCTTCTGAAAATAGACTTTCACTTAAAAAGAAAAACACAGTAACAAAAATTGACTATGGTCAACGTAGTCAGCATGTGGGACCCACGTTACTATACCTCTTCTACTACTAATTAATGTCACATAATAATACTGTTTTTACAAATATTCATTACAGTATGATCTTTTTTCTTGGATTGATGAATTATAAATAACTTTTTTAGAAACTTTATTTTTTTATTTTTAATACTAATAGAATCAACAAATTTTTTTATTTATTGCTAACATACACCTACCACTAAAAAAACAGGTGATCTAATTGATTTGGCCTGATCTAACTTAGTACCAATTTAGAGGTTTCAATCTTGCCAATTTTAATGGATAAAATTTGACTATAGATCAAATTTTTGTCGATCCTATTACTAAAAAAATAAGTAAAATTGACAAAAAAAATGCTTTTACTAAAACTGATAAGATTTGAACTCATTAACTGGTCTCAAACTAAATTAAGAGCAAGCCAATTTTTGACATAAATAAATCATTTTTAGTTCCACATTTTCTAAGAGATTTTTTCGGTCTCCATATTTTAGGATTTAAGTTTACAGTAAAAAATTTCCATATTTAAAAAACAAAGAAAATAGTAATGACACCGTTACTTTTTTTATTAATGTTGATTCCCTTATTTTTATCAGTATACATAAATTCACTTGATTAACGTTAAATTCCTATAATGTTTGGCTCACAGTTCATATTTAATTTCACAAAATATGGTAATTATTAATAATTGCAAATTTTCTACCATAAATTAGTGACTGCGCAATTCTCGCTTATTTTCCCAATGTCGTCAAAATTTTCTCGTAAGCAAATGACATAATTACCCTCACCAAAAAGCAAAGAAGGACAAAACACAAAACCATATTGAACAAAACTCTTTCACGTCCACCATTGTTAACTCACTTAAATAACTTTATCAGTGCTGCTAAAATAAAAAACAAAACTTTATCAGTTTTTTTTATTCCTTTCCCGGTCTAATCCTGGCGGGTAAATCCCTAAAATCATCTCAAATTATAATTTTATATATCTTCGTAACATAGCCACTTTCATTACTGTAAAGACTATCACAAAAAAGTATTAATTTAAAATTATATATTATTCTCTCTCGTGAACCCAAGACATAACAATGTCTTATAGGGTTTTTGAATTCGGTAATATTTTTTCCGGTTCACACGCTTCAATACTCTCTTTAAAGTTCTTTGTCGCTCGTCACTGTCGTACCTGAAAACTATCAAAGCTAATTTCTAATTTTACTTTTTGGTTTTTTGGCTTCTTTGTTTGGTTTTAGTTAATAGTGACAATCTTTAAGGGTTTTTCATTTAAGAGAGTGAGAGTGACCCACTAAGATTGATTCTTTAGTGACTCAGTCTACAGTGTTGAACCAAATCCAAAACCCCGTGCATGTTTTAGCTAAGCAACAAAATGATTTAGCTTCAAAGTTTCTGTCTTTCTTCTTCTTCAACTCTGTCGACATTGTTGTTACAGTGTGAAGGTATTTTGAATTTTTTTCATTTTTTTGTTAGGATAAAAAGTCCTTTACTTTGCTTTGATGTTAGGTTAGATCTCGGAATGGGACCCAAATATTCAATAACCCATTCTTCATTTAATGTTTTTTCAGCTGATTTGCTTTGGTGAAAGATTGTTCTTTCTCACTAGTCGGCTGCATTTTGTTTGGTTGAGGTTTTTCAGAAGGTGAAGTTTCTTTAGCTCTTGTTAATGTTTTTGTTCTTGGAATTAGTTGTTTTTGCTGAAAGATTGATGAGGTTTTCTCTTATTTCATTCTGATTCTTTACAGATTTACTTGGGATTCCATGAGTTTTCTGTGTTGGTGAGGTGGAGAAGTTGTTAGGTTTCCGCAAACTGTAGCTTTGGGGGGAATTATTTGAAGTTAAAGATGAATCTATCAAGGATTTGGTTACTATCTATGTTTTTTCTGTCTGCAATGGGACAACTTCCATCGCAGGATATCATGGCATTGCTTGAATTCAAGAAAGGGATTAAACATGACCCTACTGGGTATGTACTTAATTCATGGAATGATGAGTCTATTGACTTTAATGGTTGTCCTTCTTCGTGGAATGGAATTGTCTGCAATGGTGGTAATGTAGCTGCTGTTGTTTTGGACAATTTGGGTTTGACTGCTGAAGCTGATATCAGTATGTTTTCGAACTTGACAATGCTTGTTAAACTCTCTATGTCGAACAACTCCATTTCTGGTGTTTTGCCAAATAATTTAGGCAGTTTCAAAAGCCTCCAGTTTTTGGATTTATCTGACAATCTCTTCTCTTCATCATTGCCTAAAGAGATTGGTAGATCAATTAGCTTGAGGAATCTTTCATTAGCTGGTAACAACTTTTCTGGTGAGGTTCCAGAATCTATGGGTGGGCTAATTTCGCTTCAGTCGTTGGATATGAGTCGCAATTCCTTATCTGGACCTTTGCCAAAGTCCTTGACAAGGCTAAATGATCTACTGTACTTGAATCTTTCTTCTAATGGATTCACAGGAAAAATCCCAAGGGGCTTTGAGTTAATTTCAAGTCTTCAAGTGCTTGATTTGCATGGTAACTCAATCGATGGTAATCTTGACGGGGAGTTTTTCCTTTTAACCAATGCGAGCTATGTCGATTTAAGTGGGAACAGATTGGTGACATCATCTGGAAAACTGTTACCTGGTGTTTCTGAGAGCATCAAACACTTAAATCTCAGCCACAATCAGCTTGAAGGTCCATTGACTAGTGGTCTTCAGTTGTTTCAGAACTTAAAAGTCTTGGATCTTAGCTACAACCAGTTTTCTGGAGAATTGCCGGGTTTCAATTATGTCTATGATCTGCAAGTACTTAAGCTTAGCAACAACAGATTTTCAGGTTCCCTTCCCAATAATTTGTTAAAAGGTGACTCCTTGCTTTTAACAACGCTAGATTTAAGTGGCAACAATCTGTCAGGTATGGTCTTTGGCTTATTACTCTACAGAATGTAAATTGTTATGTATATGTTGATGATGGCAACAAGCAAACGAGGAATCTTATAATTTTCTGATCTGTTTTATTTTGTGTTTCAGGGCCAATAAGTTCTATCTTATCCACCACTCTTCACACCCTTGATCTTTCTTCAAATTCACTAACTGGGGAGCTTCCTCTCTTAACTGGGAGCTGTGTTTTACTTGATCTCTCAAACAACCAGTTTGAGGGAAATCTGACAAGATGGTCAAAATGGGAAAATATCGAGTACCTTGATCTCAGCCAGAACCATTTCACTGGATCGTTCCCTGATGTAACTCCCCAGCTTCTGCGAGCAAATCATCTTAATATTTCCTACAATAAACTCACAGGCTCACTTCCAGAACGGATTCCTATCCATTATCCCAAACTTCGGGTTCTTGATATAAGTTCTAACAACTTAGAAGGGCCAATCCCAGGTGCACTATTATCCATGCCCACTTTGGAGGAAATCCATCTTCAAAACAATGGAATGACAGGTAACATTGGACCCCTGCCTGCTTCTGGTTCCAAAATCCGTCTGCTTGATCTTTCTCACAACCAGTTTGATGGCGATCTTCCTGATGTATTTGGATCTTTGACCAATCTCCAAGTGCTGAATCTCGCAGCAAATAATTTGTCTGGATCTTTGCCCAACTCTATGAATGAAATAGTCTCTCTAAGCTCATTAGACATATCCCAGAATCATTTCACTGGACCACTCCCGAGCAACTTATCCAGAAGCATTGTGGCCTTTAACGTGTCATACAATGATCTATCAGGGACAGTGCCAGAGAATCTGAAGAACTTCCCTCCGTCTTCTTATCATCCTGGAAACAGTAAGCTCATTTTGCCTGCTGGATCCCCTGGTTCAAGTGCATCAGAAGTTTCCAAGAGGAAATCCATGAACTTCCTTGTTAAGGTTGTCATAATAGTTTCGTGCGCAGTTGCTCTAATCATACTCATTCTTGTGGCTATTCTTCTTTTCTGCATCTGCAAATCAAGAAGACGTGAAGAGCATAGTATTACAGGTAAAGAAATTAATAGGCGGGCTCAAACAATCCCCTCAGGTAGTGGAGGTGGTATGGTTGTCTCTGCTGAGGATCTTGTTGCTTCAAGAAAAGGCTCTTCGTCCGAAATCCTCAGTCCAGATGAAAAATTAGCTGTTGCAACTGGCTTCTCTCCTTCCAAGACCAGCAACTTATCTTGGTCGCCTGGCTCAGGAGATTCATTCCCAGCTGATCAGCAACTAGCACGGCTTGATGTTAGGTCACCTGATAGACTTGTTGGAGAACTACATTTTCTGGATGATTCAATTAAGTTGACTCCAGAGGAATTATCAAGGGCACCAGCTGAAGTTCTGGGAAGAAGTAGCCATGGGACTTCATACAGGGCTACGCTGGATAATGGAGTGTTTTTAACCGTGAAATGGCTAAGAGAAGGTGTGGCAAAGCAGAGAAAGGAGTTTGCTAAAGAGGTGAAGAAGTTTTCTAACATTAGACATCCTAATGTTGTGACACTCCGAGGTTACTATTGGGGTCCCACACAACATGAAAAGCTGATTCTCTCGGATTATATATCCCCTGGAAGCCTCGCCAGCTTCCTTTACGGTAACACTCCTCTCAATAAACTTCTCTAAGCATCTTATATCTTTACTGTTTCAATCACGCTTACGGTTCTTGTTTGATCTCAGATCGGCCAGGCAGAAAAGGCCCTCCCTTAGCCTGGAACCAACGGTTGAAAATCGCAGTTGATGTGGCACGTGGTCTAAACTACCTCCATTTTGACAGAGCTGTTCCTCATGGTAACCTCAAAGCCACAAATATTCTGTTAGATGGACCAGAGCTAAACGCACGTGTAGCAGATTACTGCCTCCATCGTCTCATGACACAAGCAGGCACAGTAGAACAGATTCTAGACGCAGGAATCCTCGGTTACCGAGCTCCTGAGCTAGCTGCTTCAAGAAAACCTTTACCTTCTTTCAAATCAGATGTCTATGCATTTGGTGTGATACTTCTTGAGATCCTAACTGGGAGATGTGCAGGAGATGTGATCACAGGTGAACAAGAAGGTGTTGATCTAACAGATTGGGTTCGCTTACGTGTTGCAGAAGGGCGTGGTGCGGAATGCTTTGACTCTGTCTTGACTCAGGGGATGGGAAGTGAGCCAGGTACAGAGAAAGGCATGAAAGAAGTTCTTGGAATTGCTTTGAGGTGTATAAGATCAGTTTCTGAGAGACCTGGTATTAAGACCATTTATGAAGATCTTTCTTCAATCTAGGAACTATGGTCTTGTTTTTCTTCCTTGTATTTTGTAGGTTCCAGTGGAGTTTGGTCTCTGAATGTTTCTCTTTTGTCAAGTTCATGTTTCTGTTTCTGGAGAAACATGTTCTTAATTTAAGGTAGTGTGTTGTGTCTTCTGTTAGTTTTTTGTAACTTGTAAAAAAACGAAATCTGCTCATGTCTCATGAGTGAATGAAAATTTCAATTTTTTTTGCCCAATTATAAAAATAGCCAATTATAATTTAGATATACAGATCATTGTAATCCCAATTTTTATTTATTCATTAGAGAAATAGAGAATAAAATGTCTCTAAAACCAAACTGAAATGGGTTCCAAAATCTGTTAAGAGAAGGACTTTGAGAGCCATAAGCTTACATATCCTGTTTTGGTTATTCAACTAGATTGGCCGAGTAAACCAGTATCTCGGTTTATTCCGGTTAGATAATAGCCGAAACCGAATTTACTAGTTTTCTTAACCGAAAACTCCATTTAGAAGAAAGCGTTTATCTTCGGTGGGATCGTGACGGCCAGAGACAATCGGTGGTCGTAGGATCGGAATCAGAGCCCTTTGGCTCTGTGATTGTCTTAAGCTTTGACACTGAGTAACAACAGATGAACTCCTGCAAAACCATTGTCTCCTTAATCTCAGTTCGTGCTTTTTCTCTTCTCTCAGTCCACCATCCAAATCCTTGTACACTCTCTTTTACCTCGTGTCTATGAATCGTTTTTTTTTTTTAATCGTGAAATTTGTTTGCTTCCAAACTCTCAAGCTTTGTTCTGCATTTTGTCTCTGTTTCTCCATCTAAAATTTCAAGCTTTGTTTGATTTCATCTTTCTATATAAATTCGATGTTGATGTGGTTTATCTCCTAATATCAATCGGAACAGGTGGACGGACATTTCACTCTACCACATATGCGCTGTTTCATGGAGCTGCAGCTCTTTCACCCAAGAGCTTCACGGAAGATTCACCTAAGGACAATGTGAAGGAATTGCTAAGAGCTGCATCAAGCATTATGAAGATGGAGCGTAAGTGCCCCTTTGAAGCTTTCTGTGATTTAGTGGAGAAATATATTAAAGATTTCGAATCGAGGAAGGCAGTTATGCTGTTTGATTGGATGAGGCGTATGGATTTAGTACCTTTAACTTCGTGTTACCAGATTCTGGTTGATCATTTGGTTAGAGTTCACATAACAGATTCATCATATAGAATTTGTTTAGATTGGTTAGAGACAACAGCTGAATCAAATCATGTGAATGTAGATAGAATCGAGAAACTTATCGAGTTGCTTTGCTTGGATCAGAGGGTTCAGGACGCTAGAGTACTCGCGAGAAAGCTTGTGGCTTTAGGTTGTAACCTGAATAGCTCAATATACAGTAAAATTACATTAGGATACAGCGAGAAACAAGACTTTGAGGATTTGATGAGTTTTATTGATGAAGTTAAATATCAACCTGATGTGTTTGTTGGTAATAGGATTCTGCATTCTCTCAGCTGGAAGTTTGGCTCAGAGGCAGCTTATGAATATATGGAGGAGCTTGAACACTTTGGTTTTAAACCCGATGAAGTGTCTTTTGGTATCTTAATTGGTTGGTGTTGCTATGAAGGAGATATCAAAAGAGCATTTCTTTTTGTTTCTAGGATCACAGAGAAGGGTTTAACACCCAGTGTGTATAGTTATAATGCTATTTTAAGTGGGCTTTTTAGAAGAGGATTGTGGCAAAATACTCATGTAATTCTGGATGAGATGAAGGAAAATGGAAATTTGCCCAGCTTGTCTACATATAAGATAATGTTAGCTGGATACTGCAAAGCTAGGCTGTTTGAAGAAGCTAAGTCAATTGTTAACGAGATGTTTGGTTATGGGTTAATCAAAGCATCTAAAGTTGAAGATCCGCTTTCAGAAGCTTTTAGTTTAGTAGGATTTGATCCATTAGCTGTTAGCTTAAAAAGAGATAATGGTTCTGAATTCTCCAAAGCAGAGTTCTTCGATGATCTTGGAAACGGACTGTACTTGGACACTGATTTGGATGCGTACGAGAAGAGAGTGAATATGGTGCTTGACAGATCTGTGCTACCGGAATTTAATTTACTTATCAATAAAGCATGTAGGGATGGTGATTTACAAACAGCTTTGGAGCTTCATCATGAAATGGCTCGATGGGGTCAAAAACTATCACGTCGAGGTTTTACTGTTTTAATGAAAAGTCTTTGTGCCTCTCGTTCCCTTGTCAGAGTAAGTCTAAGCTTATTGGAAAAATGGCCGAAGCTGGCTAATCAGTTAGATGGAGAAACCCATAACTTTCTTCTCCAAAAATATTGCAAGAAGGGATTTAGCCGCCATTCCAAACTCATTTTCCATAGAATGGTTCAAATGAATCATCCTATTGATAACGCAACTTACACATCTTTGATAAGTTGTTTCTGTAAGAAAGAAGCACTAAGTGATGTTCTGAATGTGTGGGGTGCTGCCCAAAATGTTAATTGGTTACCTGATTTGAGCAACTGTGGAGCTCTATGGGAATGTCTTGTCTGTAAAGGACTGGTGGAGGAAGCGGTTGAACTCTTTGAGCGTATATTCATAGCTAATCCTCTATCACAGTCCCAAGTGTGTAGGGTTTTTGTTGAGAAACTAACGATTCTTGGGTTTTCTTGTATCGCTCATTCTGTTGTTAAAAGATGTGAAGGAGAGGGTTACATTGTGGAGGAAGAGGTTTACAATCATCTTATCAAAGGGTTCTGCAAAGAGAAGAATGATTTAGCTGCATTTGCTATACTTGACGAAATGCTAGACAAGAAACACAATCTGAGCTTGGGAAGTTGTTTGATGTTAATTCCTCGGTTTTGTAGAGTTGGCAAAGTAGAAAAGGCATTTACTTTAGCAGAGCAATCAGATTCATCTTCTGTCTACAATGCTTTGATAAAAGGACTATGCTTAGTTGGGATGATGTCTGATGCAGAAAATCAGTTACGGATAATGTCATCAAAGGGCTTTTTTCCAGATAACAAGATCTATAATCTGATGTTTCAAGGTTATTGTAAAACTAACAACTGGAGGAAAGTTGAGGAACTATTAGGAATCTTGGTGAGGAAAAACATAAACTGTTCGGTTATGAGTTACAGAGAATATGTCCGAAAAATGTGTACAGAGCATCAGTTTCTCTCTGCAACTAATCTGAAGGAGTTTCTATTGCTAAGAAAAAGCAATCCCGGCGGAGTAATTTTCTATAATCTGCTGATTTTCAATCTGTTTTGGGCAAATAATTGCTTGGAGGTTAATAAAATCTTGCTCGAAATGGGGGAAAGAGGATTGTTGCCTGATGAAACAACATTTAACTTTCTTGTACACGGATACTTTTTGTCTGGAGATTATTCAAGTTCTCTGCGTTATCTTTCAGCTATGATGTCAGAGGGGATGAAACCGAATAATCGAAGCTTAAGAGTGGTTGCAAGCTTTCTGTGTGACAATGGAGATGTGGAAAAAGCTCTTGACTTGTGGCAGGTAATGGAATCAAAAAGCTGGATTATGGATTCTTCAGTTCTCCTAACCAAAATAGTCGAATCCCTTATTTCGAAAGGAGAAATTCAAAAAGCTGAAGACTTTCTGATCCGTGTGACACATGATGGCACAATGACTCCCAACTATGATAATCTCATCAAGAAACTATCTGATCATGGGAATCTCGACATTGCCGTTCATCTCTTAAACACAATGTTACAGAAGCAAAAGATTCCAGACTCTGCAAGCTATGATTCAGTCATCAGTGGGTTCCTGAGATGTAACAACCAATTGGATAAAGCTATGTACTTTCATACAGAAATGGTTGACTTAGGTCTTAGACCAAGCATTAGTACATGGAGTGGTCTCGTTCATAAATACTGTGAGGCATGTCAAGTTGTGGAAGCAGAAAAACTTGTCAAATTAATGGTTGGGTTAGGTGAAACACCGAGTCGAGAGATGTTTAAGACAGTTATTGATCGGTTTCGAGTAGAGAACAATACAATGAAAGCTTCAAATATGATAGATTTGATGCGAAAGTATGGCTATGAAATTGATTTTGAGACTCATTGGTCTTTGATTAGTAATATGAGCAAAGAGAAGAAGACAAGAGCTGGTGAAGGATTCTTGTCTAGGCTTCTTTCAGGGAATGGGTTTGCTTGGAAGCAATGACTCAATTGTTTCCTTAGAGTAAGTCCAAGAAAAAGTTGCTACTCTAACATAAGCATGACAATAAAACCAATCGATCATTGCAGGAAAACTGGCTCACAGCCAAAGACAAAACTGCCAGACTTGAACAAAATGGCATAGATACTTGCCGTCTAGACTCATGCCGGGTAAGTCTGAGTAGTCAACTCTCTAAAAAAATAAATTACATATTCACTTTTCTTTATGACTTTTCTTAGACGTTATGTTGTATGTTATTGATTCAGTCTCTTGATAGAGCAAATGCATGTATGCCACTTATTAGTCCAGTCCACCAACTAAGCCACATAATGAAGAAGTGAATTTGGACCTTTCTGCATCAGATTCAGTGAAGCCCACTTCAGATTCAGCCTCTCTCTCGCCATTAAGCAAAAGGAATGTTGCAGAGAACAAGCTGTACAGACTGTGAAAAGGAAGAACATAACAACAAATTCGAGCCTCATACTCAGCAATCGGTTTCAGTCTCTACAATCTTGAGGCATATATATAGAGATGATACATGTCAGTCTATCATTGTAGATGGTTGAGCTATAAGAACTGAAATCATCAGACTCTGCAATTGTGTATCCAGAAAATCAGTTAAGAAAAACTCAAGACATTGGTTTTTTATAAAGAGATTCCTACAAGCGAGCCATAATCACTCTTGACTAAGAGGGAAAATTGTTTAGGAACTATGTTCTTGTCTCCTTGCATTTTCTTCTGTTTTTGTAGGTTCCAATGAAGTTTGGTGAATGAAACTTTCATTTCTTTTGCTGGTAGCTGAAAGTTATTAAACTAAAATAATATACATGTACAGATACCAATTGCTGGTGAATAGCTCTGTTTTGTTCGCAAAAGTGAAGGGAATAGTAAAAGAGGAAAAAACGTGGTATTCATAGAAATTTACCAGAATCCGAGCGACGCCAATACAGTAATTATTACTTTGTGGGTTAAAACAGAGAAAACCACCAGAATAACCTAATCGTAAACTGACATGTGGACCAAAGATTCTAGAAGCAGATAAATTTTTTAACTCGGAAATTCCACTATAATTTTCCGAGCCGGGGAAAAATTGTTGGAGGTGGATCCGAGATCATACATCGGTCCACGGACAATAATGGACGATTATTTCTAAGTCTTGAACTCGGCAAGATTATCAAAGTATCAACTCGTATATCTTCTGCCAACTTAGAAGAATTCCTTTTCGGAAGCGCGTTAAGCATGAAGGAAGTTGAATGACACGTCATCAAGTAAGGAATTGGAAATTTTCCTATCACGACATGATTTTTTTTTCGAAAATCTAGCTAAGATCTTCTAGATAACATCAAATCTAAACAAATTGTAATATTTCATATTTACAATCTACTTTGTAATCAACTCTATTCGCTTTTTTGGCAATAAGACATTAAGCAATATAATTCTAAAAGTCCTCGCCCTTTCGGTAATGGACTTCTTCTTCTTAAAGTTATTGAGACTGACAAAAGTCAAAAGCAAAAGCGACAAATTTCCGTAATCAGTTAAAGTTATTGAGACTCGCTTCTCTCATGCAAAAAGCAAAAGGCAAAAAGCAACAAATACCCCTAATCAGTTAAAGTTAGTGAGACTCGCTTGTCGGAAAAATTAATGAATCTCTTCCTGTTTATAAACTACCAATAATGTCAAATCTAAAACCTTGTCTGTGTTGATGATGTGCAGGCTACAGAGTTCTCTGTTTCTGTTCCTAACTATATTTTGCTTCTTGTTTAGTTTCAGTTCAGTTTACTTGGTTCGAGCACAAAACCAAACAGGAGCCATTACTGATCCCGACGAAGGTTTGTCTTTGAGAACTTCATATTATATTCACTACAGGGTAAATGAATGTGTGATCCAATTGAAAAACACATATTAGGAAGTGTTTTTAGTGTTCTTATAGGATCATCAATTATTAATTCATTGGTAATTATATTACGATTAAAAATAATAATAATCTATTAATGGTTGTGGTCGTGAAATCATCATAGCGCATGCTTTGAACTCCATCTTTGACGCATGGAAGATTTCGTCGCCGA